>ML783297.1:445392-471979 GCA_009831015.1 Picea engelmannii
AATTAATTAATCATAAAAATTGATCAACAAGAATGTACTGAACACATAAATTTAAATATAAAAATAACGAGTACAAGTTACAATTTTGTGAGAGACACCAATCTCTCTTCTTCTGAGCACCAACTCAAGGAGACACCAATTCCTTGGTTTTAGAGCACCAACTCCCTTGTTTTAGAGCACCAACTCTAGGAAGCACCAACTCCCTTGTTTTAGAGAACCAACGCCCTTGTGAAACTTTCTTTAACCTGCAAAGGACTGCAATTCTCTCGAGCTCCTCCCTACCACCCTCACTACATAAAATGTTTACAATTTCTTTCTTGGACTCTACTCCTTTTCTGATGTAGATTGTAGAGACACTTTCCTTCTTACCATTTTTCTCTATTGATATAGTCTCTCAAGAGGTATATGATATTGAAACAACGTGTGTTTTTGTAAAAGATAAAATGAACCAATGTGTCTTTTTAATAATTAAACATTGCACCTCTTCATTTAATTAACACAAATGATGACTTTTTTGTTTATTAATTGATTTTAATTTAAAAAGGTGTTCAAATCATGAAGTGAGTTTTGTATGAATATTCTGGAGAGAAAAAAATGAATTTTAAGATTATACGACATGGGTTTTGTGCAGAACAAGCCTAATTAACTGACAATGAGGCAGTTTTGCCAAAAACCGTGTGAGGTGGACAGTACAAGAGGTTCTTTGAATGAAACTTGCTTAGATTTTTATACCAGATCCTTAACACCTACTGTATTCTATTGAAGCACCAGATTTGACCTTTTCTTCTTTTATTTCGAGCACAATAACTTGTTTGTTTAGAAATTGTTGGAAGAACCACAGTGTTTTTGATAGCTTGTCGACGTTTCGGATCCACAACAGAATCCATCTTCATGTTAAATTAGGGTTAATTTATTGAGGTAGTATTAATATTATTATTGTTATATTAGTGGTATAATATTATAAGTTGGTATTAATTAGGATGGTCTTGGAAATGGTTTAATTTTAATTATCCAGTTGATGTTAGTAATTATTAAAGTATTATGTTGGTTAAGGTTAAGTTATGTTTAATATGTAAAAGAGTTAATAATAATATTATTATTAATGTATGTCAAAAATATTTTGATAAGGTATGTTGGTATAAATTGGTTTTAATAAGGTTGGTTTTAAAAATCAAGTTATGTTAAGGTTCGGAAAAAGTGAGGGTGTAAGTTCTAGAGTCCTGAGGATAAGGTTAATAATGTTTTCTTTCCCGAATGAGCGGGATCCAACTTTCACTAATCTCTAGGCCATTGTCTCTATTTAGGTTATCGGGATTTTTGATGATTTCGATTGCTTCTCTAATTCGTCTTTTAAGGAGATGGTTTTCTTTAGCTAAGATTTTGGTGTCTTCTAGGCGTATATGATGCTTAGTTGTGAGAGAGTGTTCGGCTAGTGCTGAGGTGTGAGTTTGTTCATTCTTGATGTCAACACTATGCTCTTTAATCCTGGTGTTAAAAGAGCGGCATGTTTCTCCAATGTAGCATTTGCCACAAGAACATTCTATTCTGTATACTCCTTTGAAATTATGTTGGTCAAGCTTGTCCTTAACATATCTCATTTTCTGTTTGATGGTATTAAGTGGTCTGAATGACGTCTTAATCTCCTTCTTGTTTAGGATTTTTGCGATTTTATCAGTGACTCCTTGGATGTAAGGGAGGTAGGCGGTGAGGCTCAGGGTTTGGTTGTTTCTTTGTTGAGGTTTGTTATTTTCTTTTTCTTTTTCTAGGGCTTTCTTTATTGCGTTCTCAATCTCTTTTTCTTTGTAACCTATGTTTTTGAAGACTTTGTGAAGGTGATTTTTCTCTTGTTCTAGGTGTTCTTTATCTGAATTCCTTATGGCTCTTATGGATAAGGTGTTAAGAATTCCTAATTTTTGGTTGGGGTGATGATGGGAACTAGCATGAAGGTAGTTTTCAGTGTGGGTCTTTTTTCTGTAAACTGAATGTCCTAATTTACCATCTTCTTTTATGTTGATTAGTATGTCTAGGAAAGGGATGGTGTCATTTTCTTCACGTTCCATTGTGAATTTAATGTCTTTGGATAAATTGTTGATGTGATGGAAGAACTTATTTAGCTCTTCTTCCCCATGGGGCCAAAGTACATTAGTATCATCAACGTAACATTTCCATCTTAATGGTTTCAGGGGATAGGAATCTATGGCTTTCTTCTTAAATATTTCCATGTAAAGGTTGGCAATGATGGGGGAAAGCGGGGAGCCCATGGACACGCCACTAGTTTGTTCATAGAATTCACCTTGATAGCTAAAGAATGTGGAGCGAAGACATACCTCAGCTAGTTTCCCTGTTATTGTATCAGCTACCTCTTTGACAAGTAGGATGGCATCATTAAGAGGGATCTTAGTGAATAGAGAGACAACATCAAAGCTTATGAGGGTGTCACTTGGTTTCATTTTCTCATTTTTAATAGTATTAATTAAGTCATTTGAGTCTTTTATGAAGGAGTCGATGTGACCTACTAAGGGGCCTAGAATTTTAGCAACATATTTGGCAAGCTCATAGGTGGGTGATCCTATCGTATTGACTATCGGTCTGAGAGGGATTCCTTCCTTGTGGATTTTCGGTAGGCAATAAATTCTTGGGGTGATCTCGTTGGTGGGAAGCAATCTCTTTTTTGTCTTCTCATCTAATTTGGAGTTATTGATAGCTTTCTTTACTTCTTTTATTATCTTTTTAATGGGGTTCTTTGGGATCTTAATGTAACTACCACACGATAGGTGTTCATTCATTTTAGTGATGTAGTCTTCTTTATTCATGATGACCGTGGCACCACCCTTATCTACTTTGAGAATAATTAAGTTTGTGTTATTTCAGAGGTTATTAATTTCTATTCGTTCTTCTTTGCTAATGTTTCTTTTTGGAGGTTTGGAATTGCGGAGGATAACTGCACAATCTTGTGTAATTGGGTCCTCATCTTCATCTGCTAGGGTTTTAATACTATCTTCAATGAAACAAATAAGGTTATCAATCGGGATGGAGGAGGGAGAGATGGAAAAATTCAAACCTTTATTCAAAACGCTCAACTCGGAGTGGTTTAGCTCGTGTGAGGAGATATTCACAACCTTCTTCGCGTCATTGCATAGAGTTTCAACGCGATTTTGGATAGCAGGTCGAGTGTGTACCTATTCTTCTTAATTTCACCTCTCACTATGGATTTTTCTAAGGCGTGGAATGTCATTTTGTTCCATTTGTTTTTTAACTTATGTTGAATGCGCGTGAATTTTGGTAGAACGTTGTTATCTCTGCATTGTTTCAGGAAATCTAAGTCTTCTACTCTTCTCTTTATTTTAACTCGGAGCTTTTCAAGTTCATGAACTTTATCTAGAATCTCCCTTCTGTACAGGGACGTAATCTGATCATTTAGGTTTCTGTGGTGAGAGATTTGTTTAGAAATTGTCGGAAGAACCACAGTGTTTTTGATAGCTTGTTGACGTTTCAGATCCACAACAGGATCCATCTTCAGGACAAAAAAGCCTAAGGAAAAAAATAAGAGAGGAACCCTAATAAATAATGATGAGGAGTGTGGAAAACTAAAGTCAGCTATGTGAAACCCTAGGTTTGAGAAGATTTTTTAAAAAATAGGTATTTAATAGAGATTTTGTTAATTAATGAATTAAGTGGTTTAATTTGATAAACCAGGTGGTGTTAATATTATTAATATTAATTTTTATGTTTAATTATAGGTTAAATTAGGGTTAATTTATTGAGGTAGTATTAATATTATTATTGTTATATATTAGTATTAATATTAGGATACTGATATGAATACATAAACATTAATCAAGTTCTCGATGACCATATTTATCCTCTTTCCATCAATTCCAACAACATACACTATGTCCAATTTTGACCATATTGGTCTCCTTCAACATCAATGCCACCACCATGTCCAACATTACCCCCCTTTCGAATTGTTGGAAACACAATAAAAACTCATTATTTATTAATTGGGTTTTATTTTTTCTCCTCCCCCTTTGACAACAATGAAAAAATGGATTTTTATTTTATTTTTCTCTCCCCGATGTTATACCCCCCCTGTCCATGTACTCCTCCTCTGGTGAAACCCATGAAATTAAATTAAATATGGAGATTACCACCAATTTATATCTAAGGTATTAAAAAGTACTCCTAGGTAAATGTTTTGTGAATATATCTACAATATGTTCTTTAGTATCCACATATTCCACTTTAACAACTTTTTGAGAAACATGTTCCCTTAAAATTGAAATTTGATTGGGATATACATGGTTTTTGAGTGATGAAAAGATTCTTAGAAAGGTTTATGGCACTAGTATTGTCATAGTTAAGAAGAATTGGATGAACATACTTTACTTGTAGGTATTATAGGGTTTGTTTCATATAAATTACTTAAGTGTAGCAAGTGGAAACACCAATATATTCAACTTCTGTTGTTGATAGTGATATATATGTTTGCTTCTTACTTAGCCATGATATTAGACACTTTCCTAAGAAGAATGATCCCCCAATCGTGCTCTTCCTATCATCCACACTACCAGTCCAATCTGCAAAAATATATGCATTTAATGTAAAATATTTTGTTTTTGGATACCATAATCCAAAATCCAAGGTAACTCTTAGATATATGAATATCATTTTTTCTGCCTTCAAATGAGTCTCTTTAGGTGCATATTGAAATCTGCCTATTAGTCCTATATATTGTATGATATCATGTCTTGTTGTTTTTGTATATAACATGCTACCAACCATTGATATGTACATGGTTTGGTCTGTCTTTGGTGAGCCATCATCTAAGCTTAGTTTGCATCCTGTAACCATGGGAGTGCTCATAGGTTTGCAATATTCCATTTGAAATTTCTTTAGCATTTCTTTGATATAATTGGTTTGGGATATGAATATCCCTTTGTCTTTCTGAGTAACTTGTAAACCAAATAATAATGTTAGTTAACCAATCATAGACATCTCAAATTATTTCTTCACTTCTGTAGCAAACCATTTATTCAGTATAGTCAAATTATGATCCAAATTATTTTTGGCACGAAATGAGATCGGAGATATAATAAATAAATGCACATAGATATCGTAGATATTCAATAATATAATAGAAATATATCAGAGATGCAACCATAAACACATAGATACAATAATACACGATTTCTATTAATAAAAGAAATGTATAGAGACTGTAAAAATACAGAGTGAAAGACTCGCTAGAATGGTGGCAGCTTATCTCTGAGAAGAGATGTGACGGCTACTCGCATTCGCAAGAAGATGAGTACAATGAGGCTTTGAAGGAATTTTTACAATAAAAAGGAATTCCAAAAACCCTAGACATCCAAAACCATAACCATAGGAGATGAAGCGCCAAAAGTCATGTGGGCCCTGTTTGCGTAAGTTAGTACATCAACTTCCTGGGGTCATAAAATTTGCATACGATCTCCATTTTAGGCGTATGATAGCTTGTTGGAAAGGTATCGTTGAGTAGATTAATTTTGGGGGCTCAATTATGCCTTTGTCTATCATTGATAACCTCGATCTTGAAAAACCTTCATTTAGGCCCTCAAAATGGCCCCATAAGTTAAAACCTGCTAAAACTAGTAAATGGCCAAAATTGCTAGAAAACTATTTTGAGCCAGTCGAAAAAGGTGGGTGTCCACCGTTATCCACATGGATCGATCCTCCCTCCTTAAGAAGCAATGGTCTCCATTGCATTGAGTTTGGGGAGAGGGAAAAGTGTTTGCTGGATCTGCATCTTGGTGAGCTGCTTTTATTTGCTGGAGACATCGCACTGCTCAGTTTGTGGAAGTATGTCAAGAACCCGTTGAGGTTGAGGCTATTCAAAAAGTTGAGATACATGAGAGGACGGTGTGTAGAAGGAATATTTGCACTTTTTTGCAGCCTTGTCGACCTGCTTCTGTTGGATAGAAGGTGCTTGGGGCGAGGCTGTAGTGGTTGCAGTGTCCTTCTGTTCTCCTTTTGAACAGATTGTGAAGAAGCTAAATTTTGCAGTATGAGATACTACCTTGTGGCACTTTTTAGGTGGAACAATAGTTGGAACTACCTCTGGTATTTTGTAGAGATGAACCCCCAAAGTAAGAATGACACTGCGGGGTCGAGACTCATAAACAACATGGCGCTTCCACATATATGGCTGGCCCAAGAGAACATCACAGACATCCAGTGGGGAAACATCACATAATACCTTGTCCTTGAAGGGTTGGATGTCGTATGGAAATCGACATTGTTGGATGACATGGAGATCTCATCCTTGGTGAAGCCACCTGATGTTGTATGGTTGTGGGTGTGGTGTTGTCAACAATCCCAATTGTTTGACAACCTCTATTGAGATGAGGTTCTTCTGGCTTCCACTATCAACAATAAAATGTAGCGGGGTCCCCTTCACCCACATCTATGAATGAAAAAGGCACTCCCCCTCTTCGGGATCTGTTGGTTCTTTTGTTTGAATTGTTGCGGTTGTGACAATAACAGTGGGGTATGCGTCAATGATCTGTCCTTTACCAGTATTTTTAGAATCAGATTCTGAATCAGTGTTCAGCTCCTTGTCTTTGATCTCGACCACTAATGACTTTTTTGAGCGACATTCATCGGTGTTATGCCAGGGGATTTTTTGGAAATCACACCATTTTCCATTGTCCTTCTTTGTGTTCCCGTGACCCTTCTTTTCCTGTGTCTTGGACTGGTTTTCGGGAGATTGTTTGTTAAGGATGTATTTGTCATACTTTAGTTGTTGTGGATTTATAGATTCGAAATTCCATTTTTCTGGTGCTTAAATTTTTGCTCGATTTTAACAACATATCGATAAGTAGCATTGAGTGATGAGATATCCAGAAAATCCATTTCAGTCTGGATGTATCTGTGTAGAGCCCCATGGCATTTCAGAACCAAATGTCACTCGAAGTCTTTGATACCCAGCTTGGTGTGCAAAGTATGGAAGGTATTGGTGAACTCCGAAACTGCTTGGACCCTCTCTTGCCGTAGTTTGGTCCATCTCATGTACTGGTCCTCATAGTTTCCAATAGGGTAATAATGTTCCTTTACCGCATCCACAACAAAATACCAAGTGGGATCGGCCCCATATATTTCAGACTCCTCTGTGGAACTCTACTCCCAATAAGTTTCCCACCAATGTTTGGCATGGGGGGCTTTAAGGAGTGCGAAGGTGGTCTTTTATTTGTCAGAAAATTTGTGAATAGAGAAATAACCTTCTAGTATATTTAACTGTTTGTCTAGGGCTCTTGCATCTATTTTTCCTTCAAATATAGGAATATCAAAATAAACTTGTACCTTGAAAGGTGAGGTGCCTCCAAAGTGGCCTCTTGATGAAGATGCGCCTGTTGCTATCGGAAGGCATTGAAGGATGTGGGAAAAATTCTCCATCATTTCGTCCCTTTGTCGCGTGAGAGCTTTCTCAAGCAACAGATTGATAGGAACGTCTACTCCATCATTTTTCTTTTCTTCCGCCATTGATGGTTTCTTGGGTGTGAGAGAGCGATTGTCCTCAAGAGAGACAAGCTAGAGACCCAACTTGCTATACTCGGACCTCGTCGGGGACATGCACTGAAAAAACGATCAAGAACAACCTGCTTTGATACCACTAATCTGGATTATTTTCGGCACGAAATGAGATCGGAGATATAATAAAGAAATGTATAGAGATATCATATATATTCAATAATATAATAGAAATATATCAAATATGCAACCATAAACATAGAGATACAGTAATACATGATTTCTATTAATGAAATAAATGTACAGAGACTGTAAAAATACAAAGTGAAAGACTCGCTAGAATGGTGGCAACTTATCTCTGAGAAGAGATGTGACTGCTACTCACGTTCGCAAGAAAATGAGTACAATGAGGCTCTGAAGGCCTTTTTACAATAAACAGGAATTCCAAAAACCCTAGATATCCAAAAACATAACCCTAGGAGATGAAGTGCCAAAAGTCATGTGGGCCCCGTTTGGGTAAGTTAGTAAATCAACTTCCCGGGGTCGTAACTTTTGCATAAGATCTCTATTTTAGGTGTATGATAGATCATTAGAAAGGTATCGTCAAGGAGATTCATTCTGGGGGCTCAATGATGCCTTCGGCTATCATTGAGAACCTTGATATCGAAAAACCTTCATTTAGGCCCTCAAAATGGCCCCAAAAGTTAAAACCTGCTAAAAATAGTAAATTGCCAAAATTGCCAGAAAACTATTTTGAGCCAGTCAGAAAAGGTGGGTGGCCACCGATATCCACATGGATCAATACTCCCTCCTCATGAAGCAATGGTATTCATTGCGTTGAGTTCTCATGGGAGAGGGAAAAGTTTTTGCTAGATCTGCATCTCGGTGAGTTGCTTGTATTGCTGGAGACATCGCGCTACTCAGTTTGTGTAAGTATGTCAAGAACCTGTTGAGGTTGAGGTTGTTCAACAAGTTGAGATACATGAGAGGACGGTGTGTAGAAGGAATCTTTGTGCTTTGCTGCATCCTTGTCGACCTGCTTCTATTGGATAGAAGGTGCTTAGGCCGAGGCTGTAGTGGTTGCAGTGTCCTTCTGTTCTCCTTTTGAACAGATTGTGAAGAAGCTAGATTTTGTAGTATGAGATAATACCTTGCGACACTTTTTAGGTGGAACAATAGTTGGAACTACCTCTAGTATTCTCTAGAGATGACCCCCCAAAGTAACAATGACACTACGAGGTCTAGACTCATAAACAACATGGCGCTTCCACATATATGGCTAGCCCAAGAGAACATCATAGACATCCAGTGGGGCAACATCACATAATACCTCGTCCTTGAAGGGCTGGATGTCGCATGACAATTGACATTACTGGCTGACACATAGATCTTGTCCTTGGCGAAGCCACCCGATGTTGTATGGTTGCGCGTGTGGTGTTGTCGACAATCCAAACTGTTTGACGACCTCTGCTGAGATGAGGTTCTTCTGAATTCCACTATCAACAATAAAATGTAGTGGGGTCCCCTTCACCCACATCTCTGAATGAAAAAGGCGCTCCCCCTCTTCGGGATCTGTTGGTTCTTTTGGTTGAATTGTTGTGGTTGCGACAATAACAGTGGGGTCTCCGTCAATGATATGTCCTTTACCAGTATTTTTAGAATTGGATTCTGAATCAGGGTTTGGCTCCTTGTCTTTGATCTCGGCCACCAATGACTGTTTTGAGTGACATTCATTGGTGTTGTGCCAAGGGCTTTTGTGGAAATCACACCATTTTCTGGTGTCCTTCTTTGTCTTCCCATGACCCTTCTTTTCCTGTGTCTTGGACTGGTTTTTGGGAGACTACTTGTTAGGGTTGTATTTGTCATACTTTGGTTGTTGTGGATTTATAGATTTGAAATCCCATTTGTTTTGGTGCTTAAATTTCTGCTTGATTTTAACAGTATATCGATAAGCAACACCGAGTGATGAGATGTCCATAAAATCCATTTCAGTATGGATGTATCTCTGTAGAGCCCCATGGTATTTTAGAACCAAATGTCGCTTGGAGTCTTTGATACCCAGCTTGGTGTGCAAGGTATGGAAGGTATTGGTGAACTCTGGAGCTGCTTGGCCCCTCTCTTGCCGTGGTGTAGTCCATCTCATGTATTGGTCCTCATAGTTTCCAACAGGGTAATACTGTTCCTTTGCCGCATCCACAAAAAAATCCCAAGTGGGATCAACCCCATATATTTTAGACTCCTCTTTAGAACTCTACTCCCAATAAGTTTCCCACCAATATTTGACATGGGGTAGAGATTTAAGGAGTTCGAAGGTGATCTTTTCTTTGTCGGAAAATTTGTGAATAGAGAAATAACCTTCTAGCAGATTTAACCATTTGTCTAGGGCTTCTGCATCTATCTGTCTTTCAAATACAGGAATATCAAAATTAACTTGTACCTTGAAAGGTGAGGTGCCTCCAAAGTGGTCGCTTGATGAATACAAACCTGTTTCTATCGACAGGCGTTGAAGGATGTGTGAAAAATTCTCCATCATTTCATCCCTCTGTCACGTGAGAGCTTGCTTAAGCAACAGACTGATAAGATCTTTTTCTCCATCATTTTTCTTTTCTTCCACCATTGAGGGTTTCTTGGGTGTGCGAGAGAGATTTTCCTCAAGAGATTCAAGATCGATACCCAACTTGCTATACTCGGACCTCATCGGGGACATGCATTGAAAAAATGATCAAGAACAACTTGCTCTGATACCACTGATCCGAATTATTTTCGACACGAAATGAGATCGAAGATATAATAAAGAAATTCACAGAGATATTGAAGATATTCAATAATATAACATAAATATATCAGAGATGCAACCATAAACACAGAGATACAGTAATACATGATTTCTATTAATGAAATAAATGTACAGAGACTATAAAAACACATAGTGAAAGACTCGCTAGAATGGTTGCAGCTTATCTCTGAGAAGAGATGTGACGGCTACTCGCATTCGCAATAAGATGAGTACAATGAAGCTTTGAAGGCCTTTTTAAAATAAACAAGAATGCCAAAAACCCTAGACATTCAAAAACATAACCCTAGGAGATGAAGCGCCAAAAGTCATGTGGGCCCCGTTTGGGTAAGTTAGTACATCAACTTCTCGGGGTCGTAACTTTTGCATACGATCTCCATTTTAGGCATATGATAGCTCGTTGGAAAGATATCATCGAGAAGATTCATTTTGGGGGATCAATTATGCCTTCAACTATCAATAAGAACCTCGATCACAAAAAAACTTCATTTAGGCTCTCAAAATGGCCCCAGAAGTTAAAACCTACTAAAAATAGTAAATAGCCAAAATTGCCAGAAAATTGTCTTGCGCTAGTCGAAAAAGGTGGGTGGCCACCGATATCCACCTGGATCAATCCTCCCTCCTTAGGAAGCAATTGTCTCCATTGCGTTGTGTTCCTGGGGGAAAGGGAAAAGTGTTTGTTGGATCTGCATCTTGGTGAGCTGCTTGTATTGCTGGAGACATCACACTGCTCAGTTTGTGGAATTATGTCAAGAACCTGTTGAGGTTGAGGTTGTTCAACAAGTCAAGATACATGAGAGGACGGTGTGCAGAAGGAATCTTTGCGCTTTGCTGCATCCTTGTCGACCTACTTCTGTTGGATAGAAGGTGCTTGGGGTGAGGCTATAGTGGTTGCAGTGTCCTTCTGTTCTCATTTTGAATAGATTGTGAAGAAGCTAAATTTTGCAGTATGAGATACTACCTTGCAACACTTTTTAGGTGGAACAATAGTCAGAACTACCTCTGGTATTCTGTAGAGATGACCCCCCAAAGTAACAATGACACTGCGGGGTCGAGACTCATAAATAGCATGGCGCTTCCACATATATGGTTGGCCCAAGAGAACATCACAGACATCCAGTGGGGCAACATCACATAATATATTGTCCTTGAAGGGATGGATGCCATATGACAATGGACATTGTTGGCTGCGGGTGTGGTGTTGTCGATAATCCCAACTATTTGATGACCTCTGCTGAGATGAGGTTCTTCTGGCTTCCACTATCAACGGTAAAATGCAACAGGGTCCCCTTCACCCAAATCTGTGAATGAAAAAGCTGCTCCCCCTCTTCGGGATCTGTTGGTTCTTCTGGTTGAATTGTTGCGATTGCGAAAATAGCAGTGGGGTCTGCATCAATGATCTATCCTTTACCACTATTTTCAGAATCAGATTCTGAATCAGGGTTCAACTCCTTGTCTTTGATCTCGGCCAACAATGTCTGTTTTGAGTGACATTCATTAGTGTTATGCCAGGGGATTTTGTGGAAATCCCACCATTTTCCGGTGTCCTTCTTTGTCTTCCCGTGACCCTTCTTTTCCTGTGTCTTGGAATGGTTTTCAGGAGACTGCTTGTTAGGGTTGTATTTGTCATACTTTGGCTGTTTTGGATTTACAGATTCGAAATCTCGTTTATTCTGGTGCTTAAATTTCTACTCGATTTTAACAGCATATCAATAAGCAACACTGAGTGATGAGATGTCCGGAAAATCCATTTTAGTCTAGATGTATCTATGTAGAGCCCCATGGTATTTCAGAACCAAATGTTGCTTGGAGTATTTGATACCCAGCTTGGTGCACAAGGTATGGAAGGTATTGGTGAACTCCTGAACTGCTTGGCCCCTCTCTTGCTGCAATGTGGTCCATCTCATGTACTGGTCCTCATAGTTTGCAACAGGGTAATACTGTTCCTTTGCTGCATCCACAAAAAAATCCCAAGTGGGATCGACCCCATATATTTCAGACTCCTCTATGGAACTCTACTCCCAATAAGTTTCCCACCAATGTTTTACATGGGGGAGAGCTTTAAGGAGTGCGAAGGTGATCTTTTCTTTGCCGGAAAATTTGTGAACAAAGAAATAACCTTCTAGCAGATTTAACCATTTGTCTAGGGCGTCTGCATCTATCTGTCCTTCAAATACAGGAATATCAAAATTAACTTGTACCTTGAAAGGAGAGGTGCCTACAAAGTGGTCGCTTGATGATGATGCACTTGTTTCTATCGGCAGGTGTTGAAGGATATGGGAAAAATTATCCATCATTTTGTCCCTCTGTCACGTGAGAGATTGCTCAAGCAACAGACTGATAGGATCATCTGCTCCGTCATTTTTCTTTTCTTCTGCCGTTGAGGGTTTCTTGGGTGTGCGAGAGCGATTGTCCTCAAGAGAGACAAGCTCAAGACCCAACTTGCTATACTCGGACCTCGTCGGGAACATGCATTGAAAAAATGATCAAGAACAACCTGCTCTGATACCACTGATCCTGATTATTTTTGACACGAAATGAGATCGGAGATATAATAAAGAAATGCACAGAGATATCGTAGATATTCAATAATATAATAGAAATATATCAGATATGCAGCCATAAACACAGAGATACAGTAATACACGATTTCTGTTAATGAAGAAATGTATAGAGACTGTAAAAATATAGAGTGAAAGACTCGCTAGAATGGTGGCATCTTACCTCTGAGAAGAGATGTGACGGATACTCGCATTCACAAGAAGATGAGTACAACGAGGCTCTGAAGGCCTTTTTACAATAAACAGGAATGCCAAAAAACCTAGACATCCAAAAACGTAACCCTAGGAGATGAAGCGCCAAAAGTCATGTGGGCCCCATTTGGGTAAGTTAGTACATCAACTTCCCGGGGTCGTAACTTTTGCATACGATCTCCGTTTTAGGTGTATGATAGCTCGTTGGAAAGGTATATTCGAGGAGATTCATTTTGGGGTCTTAGTTATGTATTTGGATATCACTAAGAACCTCAATAGTTAAAAAACTTCATTTAGGCCCTCAAAATGGCCCCAGCAGTTAAAACCTGCTAAAAATAGTAAATGGCCAAAATTGCCAGAAAATTGTTTTGAGCCAGTTGAAAAAGGTGGGTGGCCACTGATATCCACCTAGATCAATCCTCCCTCCTTAATAAGAAATGGTATCCATTGCGTTGAGTTCCCGGGGGAGAGGGAAAAGTGTTTGTTGGATCTGCATCTTAGTGAGCTGCTTGTATTGCTGGAGACATCGCACTGCTCAGTTTGTGGAAGTATGTCAAGAACCTGTTGAGGTTGAGGTTTTTCAACATGTCGAGATACATGAGAGGACGGTGTGCAGAAGGAGTGTTTATGATTTGCTACAGCCTTGTGGACCTGCTTCTGTTGGATAGAAGGTGCTTGGGGCATGGTTGTAGTTGTTGCAGTGTCCGTCTGTTCTCCTTTTGAACAGATTGTAAAGAAGCTAAATTTTTTAGTATGATATACTACCTTGCAGAACTTTTTAGGTGGAACAATAGTCGGAAATACCTATGGTATTCTGTAGAGATGACCCCCCAAAGTAACAATGACACTACGTGGAAGAGACTCATAAACAACATGGCACTTCCACATATATGGCTAGCCCAAGAGAACATCACAGACATCCAGTGGGGCAACATCACATAATACCTCATCCTTGAAGGGCTGGATGTCATATGACAATCGACATTGCTGGCTGACATGAAGATCTCATCCTTGGCGAAGCCACCCGATGTTGTATGGTTGTGGGTGTGGTGTTGTCGAAAATCCCAACTGTTTGATGACCTCTGCTGAGATGAGGTTCTTCTGGCTTCCACTATCAACAATAAAGTGCAGCGGAGTCCCCTTCACCCACATCTATGAATGAAAAAGGCGCTCCCCCTCTTCGGGATCTGTTGGTTCTTTTGGTTGAATTGTTGCGATTGCGACAATAGCAGTGGGGTATGCGTCAATGATCTGTCCTTTACCAGTATTTTCATAATCGGATTCTGAATCAAGGTTCATCTCCTTGTCTTTGATCTCGGCCACCAATGACTCTTTTGAGCGACATTCATCGTTGTTGTGCTAGGGGCTTTTTTGGAAATCACACCATTTTCTAGTTTCGTTCTTTGTCTTCTCATGACCCTTCTTTTCCTGTGTCTTGGACTAGTTTCCGGGAGACTGTTTGTTAGGGTTGTAGTTTTCATACTTTGGTTGTTGAGAATTTACAGATCTGAAATCCCATTTGTTTTGGTGCTTAAATTTATGCTCGATTTTAACAACATACCGATAAGAAGCACTGAGTGATGAGATATCCAGAAAATCCATTTTAGACTGGATGTATCTATGTAGAGCCCCACAGTATTTCAGAACCAAATGTCGCTCGTAGTCTTTGTTACCCAGCTTGGTGCACAAGGTATGGAAGGTATTTGTGAACTCTAGAACTTCTTGGCCCCTCTCTTTCCACACTGTGGTCCATCTCATGTACTGGTCCTCATAGTTTCCAATAGGGTAATATTGTTCCTTTACCGCATCCACAAAAAAATACCAAGTGGGATCGGCCCCATATATTTCAGACTCCTCTGTGGAACTCTACTCCCAATAAGTTTCCCACCAATGTTTGACATGGGGGAGAGCTTTAAGGAATGCGAAGGTGATATTTTCTTTGTCTTAAAATTTGTGAATAGAGAAATAACCTTCTAGCAGATTTAACCATTTGTCTAGGGCTTCTGCATCTATCTGTCCTTCAAATACAGGAATATCAAAATTAACTTGTACCTTGAAATGTGAGGTGCCTCCAAAGTGGTCGCTTGATGAATATGCACTTTTTTCTATCGACAGGCGTTGAAGGATGTGGGAAAAATTCTCCATCATTTCATCCCTCTGTTGCGTGAGAGCTTGCTCAAGCAACGGACTGATAGGATTGTCTGCTCTGTCATTTTTCTTTTCTTCCACCATTGATGGTTTCTTGGGTGTGCGAGAGCGATTATCCTCAATAGAGACAAGCTTGAGACCCAACTTTCTATACTCGGACCTCGTCGGGGACATGCACTGAAAAATGATCAAGAACAGCTTGCTCTGATACCACTGATCCAAATTATTTTTGGCACGAAATGAGATCGGAGATATAATATAGAAATGCACAGAGATATCACAGATATTCAATAATATAATAGAAATATATCAGAGATGCAACCATAAACGCAGAGATATAGTAATACACGATTTCTATTAATGAAAGAAATGTATAGAGACTGTAAAAATACAGAGTGAAAGACTCGCTAGAATGGTGGCAACTTATCTCTGCGAAGAGATGTGACGGCTACTCGCATTCGCAAGAAGATGTGTACAATGAGGATCTGAAGGCCTTTTAACAATAAACAGGAATTCCAAAAACCCTAGACATCCAAAAACATAACCCTAGGAGATGAAGCGCCAAAAGTCATGTGGGCCCTGTTTGGGTAAGTTAGTACATCAACTTCCCGGGGTCATAACTTTTGGATACGATCTCTGTTTTAGGCATATGATAGCTCATTGGAAAGGTATCATTGAGGAGATTAATTTTGGGGGATCAATCATGACTTTGCAAATCATTGAGAACCTATATCTCTAAAAACCTTCATTTAGGCCCTCAAAATGCCCCCAGAAGTTAAAACCTGCTAAAAATAATAAATGTCTAAAATTGCCAGAAAACTGTTTTGAGCCATTCAAAAAAGGTGGGTGTCCATCGATATCCACCTGGATCAAATTACTTCCAAAAATGAAATCATACACATATAGTACCACAACAACAATTATATTTTTTTCTTCAATTTTTATATATAGGTTGTTTTCAGTAGTCCCTATGTTGTATCCTTGTTGTTGTAGATAGTTATCAATCATTGAGAACCATGCTATGGGAACTTGTTTAAGACCATACACAACCTTTTTTAGTTTACATACATAATATTAATTTTATGTCAACTTGAACCCTTCAGGTTGTTTTAAATAAACTTCTTCCTCTAAGGTTCCATTTAGAAATGGTGACCTAACATCCATTTGATAGAATTTGGATTTTTTGAAGCATACAAATGCCAAAAACATTATGATAGCTTCTAATCTTCCCATTGGGGAAAATGTCTCCTCAAAGTCAATTCCTTCAACTTGGGTATATTCCTTGCATACTAATCTGGATTTATTTTTTATAATATGTCCATTTTCATTAAGTTTATTCTTGAAAATCCCTCTGGTCCCTATCGCATTTTTGTCTTCTGGTCTTGGGACAAGTTCCCAGGTTTGATTTTTCTCTATTTGGTCAAGTTCTTCATTGATTTATTTTATCCAATCTTCAATATTGCTAGCTTTTGAAAATGATTTGGGTTCTACCAGAGAAAGCATTGCATTTTCTTATTCAAATGTAATTTTTCTTCTAGTTTATACTCCTGCACTTTTATCCCCTATGATTTAGATTTTAGGGTGATTCTTTTGAACTCTTTTTGATGGATCTTTTGGCAAGGGTGTTTCTTCCTCATCCTTTTCTTCATCAGTTTGTGGTTCATTATCTTGTAGTTCTTCAACATCTTAGTAATGTTGTGATTCACCATCTTCTTCATCATGTGATTCACCATATTCTTCATCGTGTGATTCACCATCTTCTTCATCATCACTAGTTCTTCTCCATTCATCAATTTTTTATTTATCTTGAGATTTGATTTTTATCAATTTTAGATCATCTACTTTTACATTTGCACTTTCCACTATTTTGTACTATCTTAGATTATAGCACCTGTAATCCTTTTTGTTTGGTGAGTAACCAAGAAATATCCTCTCATATGATCTGGAATCAAATTTTCCTAGGTTATCATCATCCCTCTTAGTATAGAATTTGCTCCCAAAGACTCTGAAGCATTTGACTGATGTTGGTCTACCAAACCATATATCATAAGGTGTCTTTTCATGGTTAAATCTAAGTTGTTCTTGGTTGTGTATGTGAACTGTTGTGTATATTGTATCTCTCCAAAACTTATCTAGAAGTTCAGATTCATTCAAGATTGTTCTTGCATCCTCTTTAATAGTTCTATTTTTTGTTTCAACAACTCCATTCTGTTGAGGAGTTCTAGGAGCCGAAAATTATCTCTCGATTCCAATGTCTTCACAAAACTTATTGAATTCGTTAGAGGTAAATTCCCCTCCATTGTCTGACCTCATAAATTTGATATTGATATATTTCTCATTCTCCACATAAGCTTTGAATGCCTTAAACTTTTCAAATGCCTCTGATTTTTCTCTGAGGAAGTATACCCAACTCATCCTTGTATGGTCATCGATAATAAACATGAAGTAATTTTCTCCTTGTATACTTCTAGTCCTAGTAGCTCCACAGAGGTTAGTGTGAACAAGCTCCAAGGGTCTTGATGTAGAGTATTATTTTGTCTTGAATCTGAATTTCGTCTACTTCTAGAGTTGGAAATGCTTATAAATAAGGTCATAAGGTTTTATAATCTTTGTCATGTCCTTCACTGCTTCCTTTCTACTAGATTTGATCATATTTTCAAAGCTCAAGTGTCCCATTCTTTTGTGCCATATCCAACTTTCATCTACTTGACTCATGTTGCATTCTTCTTCTTCTTTAATATCTAAAATATATACAATAATTGAGTTTTTTGGTGCAATAACTACTAATTTTCCTGATCCTTCCTTCCTTATTTCACATTTCTAGGAGTAAAAAATGAGCACATTTTCTTGATCACAAGTTTGGCTTACACTTAGAAGATTAGGCTTCAAATTTTCAACTAGTAGCACATTTTCCGCTTTATTTTTCTTGTTTCCCAAAGTGACCATGTCTTTTCCAAGTATTCTGGAAAATACATTATCTCCAAATGTGACACTTTCTTTTTCCTTCTTTGTCAGATTGAGAAATTTTCTTTTATCTCCTTTCATATGCTTAGAGTATCCATTGTCAATATACCATTGACACTTTTTGTTCTTGGCATACAAGGCTACTTTACATTTTATTACATTTTCTTCCACATGTTTTTCTTTCGATATATTTTTATATTTATTGTTGGGAATGCTTGTCTTCAAGGATTGCATTGGAAATCTACATTCACTATCTTTATGACCGTAATTGTTTCACTTGTGACATTCAACATTATAATCTTGTAAAAGAGAGAATGAATTATAGTTTCTTTTCTCTACATTATTCTTGTTTTTCTTATATCTTTGGACATTTTTAGGATTGTACTTTCTATAGGAATTACAATGTATTGCTTTATGTCCAAAATTATTGAAAGAGTAGAAATATCAAAGGAAGCTATGTTGATATCTATTAGGGGGAGTCATTCTAGTCACTGTGTTCTTTTTGTCTTCTTTTTCTTTTGTAGGGGGTGTTGATTTCTGTTTATTAGCAACACTCTTTAATGGTATCATCTTCCCATTGTTATCTTCCCTTTTTATGGGGCTTTTAAGAGCATATGCATAATTGATTGGTTGTTTGTCAGTATTCTATTCTTAGGAGGTTGAATCTTGATCATATCCCAATCCTGTCTTATCATTTGGTGATCTTTGTCTATTAAGAATGTCATTCAATATTTTTGAACTATTCTCAAATCTTGATTGGTTATTTCCTTTCTCACGTTCCCTCTTTAGTTGAACAATTTCAGACTCTAGCTTCTTACAATCTTGTTTTTTTCATTGAGTTGTTTAATCAAGACTTCCTCATTTCTTTTTGCTTCTCTAATTTGAGTCTTTAGGTCAATGGTGATTTTCTTTGATTCTTCGATGTTTTTTTAAACTTCCTTTTTCTCTTAATTGTTGTGCTTCTTCAAATTCTAGCATTTGTCCCCTTAGTAATTTGTTCTTATTTTTATACTTTTTAAGTTCATCCATAGCACTGATTAGTTCTACTTCTAGGTCTAATTCTCCTTCATCCTCATAGTTTTTTTCAATCTCAATAGTATTTTAAGAAATATTATCTTGGGTTTCCATACTCATAAATAGATGTTCTGACTCTTTATCTTCACTTTCTTCAAATGGAATCTTGTCCTCTTTGGTGTAAAATGTATTCTTCATTTTGTTTTTTGTTTTTCCCATTTTTATGGTCTTTCTGATTGTAAGCTTCTTCATAACCATTATCTTCTTGTTTGGGATAGGGACATTTGTTAGCAACGTGTCCAATTTTTCCACAGTTGAAGCATTTGAAAGGTAACTTCCATTTGTATTTTCCAGATCCTTTCTTGAGTTTTCTTCTAAAGTTGGCCTCCTCTTCATCTGATATATGATCATTTGGAGCATCATTATGGTTCCTTGTTTCTTTGATGCTTTGAAGTTTTTTTCCCTTTTTGATGACTTTTCTTGCCCAGTTATCATTTCATATGCTGTAAGAATCCCATGAAGTTCATCCATTGTAAGGATGTCAAGGTCTTCTTGCTATTCCAAGGTAGATACCTTGGAATTGTATCTCATTGGTAATGATCTCAACACCTTTTTCACAATAATATTGTCTTTTATCTCTTCTCTGAATGCTCTGATTGAATTGACTATTTCATCCAGTCTTTGAAAATATTCTGAATATTTCCTTCCTCTTTCATCTCCAGACTCTCAAAATTCCCTTTGTTTCTTTGAAGTTTATCTTGCTTGACCTTTTCATATCTTTCATAGATGATCTTAAGTTTATCCCAAATTTCCTTTGTTTATTTACAGTGCATCACTTTTACAAATATAGGATTTGTTAATCCTCCAAGAATAACATTAAAAACTCTTAATTGTCATTGCAGAGCTTATTTTCAACAATATAAGTAGGTGTAGTAGATGGAGCAGTGTAATCATTTTCAATAGATTGCTAGGCATCACAGCCAAGGGCCATCATATAGTTTTTCATTCTTATACTCCATGTTGTTCCAGAGTCTGTACTTAAGGCTTAGAAGTACAGTGTCTAGGCATCCAAAAGTGAGTAAGGGGTAGAGAAGGAAGAAATGTCAACCTTCGACAAGGGAATCTAGGTTTGATTTCTAGGTCATTTTCTAGCTTCCAACTGTTACTGGATGTTTATGTCCCTTTCAATCGCTGCCCACGAATGTTCAAGTTCTACTCGGGTAGTGGTTGTTTTAATAATAGTATAAAAAAGATTAAAGGCAATATGTGTTTGATCTGATAGTCCGGGTTCAATATTAGGTTGTCTTGTCATAGGGACAGCCATAGAGGAACAAAATGATAAGAAAATATCAATACCTTTTAGATGTTGTCTCGATTTCGGTCGTATAAAGGAGAGTTTATAGCTCCAATAGTGAAAACAGGGTGCAAACCAAAGGCCCTTTCCCATAACTGAGTTATATTTTAATAAATATGTATAAGGTGTAAGAAAACATTAAGCTGTCTATCATGTAAGGCTCCTATCAAGGGAGAATCTCACTTGTAAACAGAGGAAGAAAACGATAAAGAAATAACCTGATGAAGCATAAAATATATATAGAAGTCTAAAGTGTTCACTGGTCTTATACCTGTTGATAGCCGGTACAAAGGAAAAATGGTAAACAATATAGAAAACTAAAATTTATTCACTATAGTAGAGGTTGTACTAAGTTATAGCGAAGCATTCATCATATATATATATATATATATATATATGAAATGAAATTAAATATGAAATACAAGGAAACAAACTCATAACACAATCGTGACGGAATCGAGAATCTTCAGATTTTCTTTGTATTAACTCTCGAGGGAGAAAATATCTATTACAATCGACCCAAAAAGGTCCAGCCCTTGTTCCTTCCTTCTATTGTATATTTATACATATTTACATATGATGGAATCTCAATCGTTCCAGGATTTTCAGTTACAACAAGAAGGAGATCAATCGTTTCATTTCTTTATCCCTGTCTTTATTTGGTACCAGAAGCCTACCCCTTTGCATGCTCGGTACAAGTGACACATTTTTCCACCAGCCAAGATATCAACCTAGAAGGTTCCGCTTGACAATTGGCCTCAAAAATATAACAATCTCTGACTAACCGTGGTAACCTTACTTCCATCTGTCGGTCTAGGGTGTTGATAGTGCACAATCGCACAATCAGTCTAGGGTGTCGGTCTAGGGTGTCGATAGTGCTCTCGCTATCAGTTCCTAACATATTTCCATCTATAGAACCGAAAGCCTCTTCACAGGATTTCCTTACCTTCTTGGCTTGCAATTTTCCTTCTGATATGATGTGTTCCCATTCTTTCAACAAAATATTACCTCGGGTCTGTTCCGAAATGGAAAACTTGGAACTATTTGTCGATTCCCTGTTTGTTGTAGCTATTACAGCCTCTTGAAATGCGACCCGAGCTACTCCAGCTTCTCTCTCTCTGACAGATAAGTTTTCCAATACTTGATCAATAAGCAGGCAGTTGTCCTGAATCGTCTCTACCTTGGAAAGTAAACTTCTCTAGGCTGCAGAAACTTTTCTCCGAATCTCCATAGCCTGGGACTGGAATATCCCGATATTTATAACTTGGCTTTCGACGAACTCTAATCTAACCTGTAGCTGCCCTATCAAGTCTCTTTGCTGACCTACTTGTATTTGACTGGTCTGAGCTACCAACTTTGCTTGTTCGATCTTAGCTTTGAGCAGCTCGATTTCCTTTTTGTCGGCCATTCTTGTTTGTTCTATTCCTGTGTTCACCTGGTCCTTGGCAGCTTCCTCTGTTGTGGCTAATTTGTCTTCTAAGGTTTTGATGAGGCGATTTTTTCGCTTCAGCTGATTTTTCAAAACCCCGACTGAAAATTGGTTTGTTGTAGCAAACGCCCCTAATGTCCCGGCTATTTCTGTCATGAATTCTTCTTTCTTCATATCTTTCCCGTTGGTCAACACCTTAAATTTTTTGTTCGTTGATCCTGCATCTTGATAGAATTCTCTTTTTACCACATCTTTTCTCTTTTTATCAAAAAAGAACCCATTTGGAGGGAGCTCTTCCATCCTTATAGGTCTCAATTCTTCATTGAAAATCCATCATGCGTCTATGTTCCCTTTATTTGACTGTAAGGGAGTAATGGAGGCGATGGGATCTCCGATTTGCTTAGCTAATTGACCTGGAGTGGAAACTAAAGTTGGCTCTTTCGGTGGATCAAGAGTTTTCATTTCTCGTTTCGAGCTGCCAGTTTTCTCTTCCCTGTCCTGGTGTTCTTCTTGTCTGGGTGTTGAATATTTGGAGCCTTCGGCTTCTTTTTGCTGCACCTCTGCTGTTATTGGATTCTCACCCTGCAATACTAGGGGAAGACAACTTCATCGATGTTCTTGGAATTTTAAAACATCGACCCTCTCTTCAGGCGCCAGGGCTTGTATCCGAGCAAAAACCTCGGCATAAGATCTCGTGCCTCGGAAAATTTCATTCGAGGGTGAATTTTTGTGCTCAAACCTTTTAAGCCCGCAATTGGCTAAGTGGTTACTTGTGACCCTATGTGGATCGTGTTTCTTGAATTCGACATGAACCAATTTTAGGTCTTCCAGGGCTGTTGCCTCAGCTTTAGCATGCCCGAAATCTAACAAAGAATAGGAATTTAAATGAATAGGAAAAGGTGTCCATACCTTCTTAGAATATCCCTTAAGTTCCTTGCTTACGCCACTGATTACGGTTTTCCTGGAAATCTCACAACACGCTAGCCTATCGGGTATGAATAATGGTAAGGCATGCGGAGGAACAGAACCGTCGAAAACCCTAAGATATGAAAATTTTGCTTCCACGTACCAATCGGCTATACTGCTTAGATTAACCGCGATACTGTATGAGATCCTAGGTGGGAGGTAGCTGAAGATAGTGACATGCAGCGGTACCATTACCCAGTTAAAGATTTCATACACAAAATCTGAATCTTTGTTTTCCCATAGCTTTGAATGGTAGACGTGGAAGGGCTCAGCCTCCGATGGAGTCCAGCTCCAACTCATTAAGGGAAAAGGTGTCATAAAACACACAGCGTCCATGATATACGCGGACATAAAGAATGAAGCAATCTTTCCGCTCTCCCTCTGCGCTTGATACTTTGTAACTCGACTGGTCAAACTATCCGATAGTAGTTTAGCCCAATTGAAGGAACAATGTTCGACGACTGTATGAATTAGAGGCACCCACTGAAGGAAAAAATGTGTGGTGTCCTCTCTCCCATATAATTTGTAGGTCATCATAGCTACATATTTGAACTGTGATTCCAGAGAAGATATTGAATATATACCATTACTGACCGCCCTGAACTTCACAGGGTGTGAAACCCAATCTTTGATTAAATCGTACATACTCTTGTCGTATTGCACACATTCCTTTTGTTTAAAATTCTCCAGGAATTCGGCATTGTATGTAAAGTCTGACATGGTTGGAAACTTGTACATAGCCTGCAATTGTTCAGGTCTGAAAGTCCCAATGGTGACCCTCTGCTCATTGACGATGGTTCTGGTTGGTATATCTACATGGTCTAATGCCCACCGGACCATATTGTAGTAAGGGAGAAGACGTGGCCTAGCCGCTACTTTATGCATTTGAGCCTGGACGACGATCTTATATTTGGTGATCAGGTCATCTTTTTCATTATCACTGGAATCATCCGAACCATCTACCAATTCGGACTGTAGAACCTCAGAAATATATGACCAGGTCCTGACAGAGTCGACACTTCGGGGTGAAGTATCAGAAACGTTGTCTGAACCTTGTCCTGAAACCTCAACAGTGGCTTTAGATGATTTTTGTGGGGCCATGGCAGGGGATTCTTCTTTAGCTCTCCTGTGATAAAAATATGTATACATACAGAAATTAGTTCGTTCGAGAAGAGTTTGCTCTGCGTAGAATAGAAATGAAATTTGTGACAACAAATAAAAGGTCCATGTCTTCGACAATTTAAAACTAGGTCGTACTTAGGAACAAAACGGTCAAATCGGTCTTAAATATAAATTTAGCAAATAAAAACCAAATCCTTACTTGTCGATTCGCCTCATTTCCAATTAATGTCATAGATTTTGACAGTTCATAATGCAAGTTGGCGCAAGGAAAGTTTAAAATTTCCTCGTAGACTGTGCATATTAATTTTCATATTAAAACACCGAAAATGTTGGCTTAGCTTAATTAATCAGGCCTTCTTTTAAAAGTTAATTAATCTTTCAGCATTCGCCTCATCGGGAGTTTTCACTTTAACCCTTTAGACCTCTAAAACCCGAGATTGCGATAATTAGCTTTGGTTAATAAAAAACGTAACCAAGATTAAGTGTTTAATTAATTACGTTTTTACTTATATCGTGACTTCGCGACTCGGGGCTTCGAAGGTATAGCTTTTGAGGGAAAACATGCCGAGTTGCGAATTCCCGACAGATCTTAACCGCAGCTACGCTTTTTACCTTTAACATTAACCTAGGTTACTAAAACACGAATCTCGTGGTTTCGTCTATTGGGGTTATGACGGTAAGACTTTTGGAGCTAGCAAATGTCGAGACACAAAATCTCAATGATGCTTAACTGTGGTTTATAGTATCTTTACTCTCGGTATTGATCTGGGTAAAATTTTTAAGACTATTTCTCCATTTCAACCCTCGGGACTTGTAAACTATGTGATCTATAACTTCTGACATGCGACATCCCGAGGTAAAAAAGGAGAGACTCGTTTAAACGATAAAAAAAAAAATCTTGCCTTAAGAGTATGATAACCGTCATTGCTTACGCGATGAGACTTATGATATTTTGGGGAAAATAAAGGAAAATACCAAAACCAGCTTTCAATTTCAAGCATTAAGATATAAAATTTAAAAAAGGCTAAAAAAAACAAAGGCAGATCCAACATAGGCTTCAGCTAGGGATCTCGTTTTTCTGCAAGACGGGAAGAACAGTAGACCATGTGCCTATATTGGGTGAATGGAGTCAATGGCTTTAATCCAGCGAAGATGTTCCTTAGAACAGGATACCGAAGGGGAAAGGGACTTCTTATTTTACTTTTGAAAAGATTTTCAAACTTAGATACTTTTTAAACTTAGCTGTAGTCCCTTTCATGACTTTCTCCTTCTCATTACTGAATTCAGGTCTGCATTGAGACAATCAAAACAGTTCTAGGAGACCCAACAGATCTTGTGGCTATTGGCTTGCATCAAAAGAAACAAATTATATGTTTTTAATCAGGAAGCCCTGTCTGAACTTGGGATGTAGATCAGGTTTTGAAAAAATTGGTTACCAGAGCAGAGTGATATTCATGTATAACAACCTTACAGATATCTCAGATATTGCTTCACTGCCAGCAAGCCTATTCAGTACCCTAGTGAAGTTATCTGGCCCTTTTTACTGAATTTCCTTTCACCACTTCGGAATATATTTATGCATTTAAATGTTGGGACGAGGGCAATCATTTCTGAATTTTCTTTCATCGTCTTTTGGACTAGATGGGGGCAATCATTTCTAAATTTCATTTCACCACCTGTCTTATAATTTGCTTTTTTAGAGCGCGAAGTGGGGGAAATCAGTTTGTATGAGGGTTGATATCTGTGTAATATTTTGCATTATAGGTCTGCCAACTTACTTTGATTACTCGGTACCAACCTCCCCTTAACTTTCACAACACCTTCGTTCGCAGGGAGAAAGGGAAAAATTATTTTTTTGGAGTTTTCTATTTGAGAAAGCCTCAATCCTCCGAAACTATTGAAAAACCTAGAAAAGTCAGGATCACTTAAGTGTCACTTTGTTTAGTAAGGGACCGAGGATTTGTGAAGACCATCTTACTTTTCACAATCTACTTTGAAGCTTTCGAGGTTAAAACGTAATCTCTTTTCTGTATGTATGCGAAACCGGAAAGATGCTGGCTTTTCAAAAGGTAAACCCAAAAACAGAAAAGGGTGACAGATAGAGATCTACGAATTGAAAAACAGGGGTCAAAAATCACAACTGACTCTTGAAAATCTTTTTCGGAGGTGCTTTACTTTGGGTGACTTATTCATTTCATCTTATTCTTTCGTAAACGCTTAACCATGGAAATGTTCCTTAATTTATTATTTCAGATGATATCACCGTATTCTTATGGGGTTATCTTGGTTTCCTTTGAGAGCCCTTCAAAACAAGTCTTTTAGGAATTATCACCTTTATCTTACCGTTTCATTTTCTTTCCAAACTATCAAAAATCTTTTTTATCACTTGTTTAAGCCAATTTATTTTCCAATACACGACTTTCTGTTTACTTCTCTTGCTCATTTTGTTTATAGCTGGAATCCTGTAAAAAGGAAAATATGAAGGTTATCAAGGATTTTTGAAAGGTGTCGAAAATTTACGAAAGGAAAAGAAA
>ML783297.1:472040-483276 GCA_009831015.1 Picea engelmannii
ATATATAGGTAAAAATTCTATATATAAATATACACATCCTTCTTTTTTTTTTCTTTTTTTTTAATTAAATTGCTTATGTCATATAATGCTTCAGATAACACCCGTTGACAGGAGCGTTGAGGATTTCATCGTCTAGATTTTCTAGTAGGAATTAATTTTTTCCTTCGAGAGCCCAGACTCTGAATGACCCATACCAGAGGTGATATAATTTACCATGTTTTGTTGTTTCTTCCCTCCTTGCATCCCACCTTAATACTAAATCACCTGGGAGGAAATCTCTGTCCTTTTCCCTATGGTCGAATAATGCCTTCATGTCATCTTGGTACTTCTACAACCTTTCATCTACTTCGACCTTATGTTGTTGAACCTCGATTAGTTGGTTTATCCTCTTGGTGACATGATTAGGTTCTTCTTTCTGATCTTGCCATAATTTCATCACGGGAAGTGCTAAATTTATAGGTAACACCGCATATGTCCCATATACCATCTGAAAAGGGGAAATGCTGATAGAATTTTTAGTGCCTATGCGATTCGCCCACAAGGTGTACTTTAAATGCACATGCCAAGACTTTTTGTTTTCATCCAACACTTTCTTAATTATATTGATCAGGATCTTGTTAGATGACCCGACCAGTCCATTTCCTTGGGGGTAATATGTTGTGGAATGGCCAAGAACGATATTATACTTTTGACAGAAGCTGATCATAGCCATAGATTTGAACGCTTGGGCATTATCGACTATCTTTCAGGGGCAGCCAAATCTTGACAAAATATTGTCTTCTAAGAAATCTATTACCACTGAGTCAGTTGCCCTTTTGGTTGGAATAGCTTCCACCCATTTAGTAAAGTAGTCTGTGGTAGTTAAGATCCACTTGTGTTGGGTGCTAGAATGTGGATTAATATCGCCTATAAAATCTAGCTCCCATTGTTGAAAAGGGGTTTTAGTTTTTACTGGAACTAAAGGTAGCACCCGGAGTTTCTGTTTACCTGCAAATAGTTGACAAGGGTTACAGGCTCGGACCTTGGCATTAACGCATGAGAAAAGTTTTGGCTAGTAATACCCAGCCCTCAGAATTTTGTAAGTTGTGGCCCTCCAAGCGTGATGTCCTCCACACACTCCTTCATGAAATTCACTTATAACCCCTTCTGTTTCCGATTCAACTAAGCAGATTAACAAGAAACCAAGTGGGTCTTTCCAATATAGTTGATTTTCAGCAATACAATACTTAACCGCATGAAGCTTTAAAGTCCTGGATTTTGATGGCGATAGTTCACTCGGGCATTTTAGAGTCAGCAGGTAGGATATTATGTTTCTGTACCATTATGATGATATGAATTTCTCTTCAATCTTAATTTTATTTGTTCACTCATCAAGCTCGTTTATGTTCATGTCTTCCTCACATTCCTACAGGCAGTTTATATCTAGAGCTCTGAGATTTGATTCAACCAAAAGTTTGGCCAGGCCTTGTCCCTTTATCAGTTTAGTAGGTTTGATTTCCAAGGCAAATTCTTGAATCTTGGCAAGCCATCGTCCTCTTTTCCCATCGCTATCTGGTTGTACCAAAATATCTTTCACAGAACTGGTAGGCACGTACGCAATTATCTTGGAGTGTAATACATATGTTCTAAATGCCTTCAGTGCTTTTCCCATGGCGTACGCTTGTTTTTCTATTATATCATATTTAAGTTCTGGGTCTCTGAGGCTCTTGCTGAAAAAGGCGATCGGTTGTTCGAAACCCTCTTCATTTTTTTGGAGGAGCACTGCAGCAATCGTGTGTTCGGAGGCAAACAAGAAAATAAGAAATTCTTTTAGATAATCGGGGCTTGCCAACACAGGTGCCTCGACTATGAATTTATTAATGTGTGTGAATGGCGCTTTGGCCTCTGTTGTCCACTTTAATTCACTGTTCTTTTTCAACATATCTGTGATCAATTTTACAATTTCAGCGAAATTTGGGATAAGTCTTCGTAAAAAAATTGTTTTTCCTAAGAAAGATTGAATTTGTTTTACATTTCTAGGAATGTTTATAGTGTCTATCACTTCAAACCTCTTAGGATCAATCTTAATTCCATCCCTAGATACAATATGACCCAAAATTTTACCTTCTTGCATGGCGAAGTGTGATTTCTTTGGATTTAAGGACTAACCAAACCTGCGACATTTTTCATATGTTTTTTTAAGATGTACCAAATGCTCTTCATCGGATTTGGAGAAAACCGTCAAATCATAGAGATAGATGACTGCGAACTTATCCCTCTCTCGGATGAAAGTGATGTCCATAGCGCATTGGAACGTGGCTCCTGCATTCATCAAACCGAAAGGCATTTTATCATACATGAACGTACCCCAAGGGGTAGTAAAAGCTGTTTTTTCTTTGTCTTGTTCATTCATGGCAATTTGATTATATCCAGAGAAACCGTCAATCATAGACATTTTGTTCGCTCCAACTACCTTTTCTAGCACATTATCCATTTTAGGTAGCGGATAGTTGTCTTTAAGAGAGGACTTATTTAGATTTCTGAAATCCACGCACAGTATAATTTCCCCACTCTTTTTTCTGACTGGGACTAGGTTTGCCACCCAGTTGGAATATCTTAGAGGTACTATAATTTTCACCTCTAAAAGCTTCTTCACTTCTCTCTCGACCACAGGAAATAAAATGGGGTTGATCTGCCAAAGATTTTGTCTAAAGGGTTTGACCCCAGGCTTTAGAGGTATCTTGTGATCGATCACGGTAGTGTCGTAGGTTCTTAACTCGTCATAAGACCAGGCGAAAACATCTTTAAATTGTCTGAGTAGGTCCTTATACTTGCCTTTTATTTCAGGGGGGAGGAGTTTAGATATTTTAACCATCCTAGACTCTTCTTTGGTTCCTATGTCATAGTCCTCAACCTCTTTTGGTTGGGGTTGTAAGGTGGATTTTACAGGTATGTCATTTTGATTAAACAGTCTTTCCAGAGGGATCAGTCCTTTCAGAATCTGGTTATTTTTTCGGACTAGCATGCGATGATTTGTGATTTTGTCTTGGAAATCTTGAGGGTCCTCCCCTTCTTGCATGATCCATATATGGTCGTTCTGATTTTCTTGATCCGTGTGAGTTTCAGAAAATTCACCTCCTGCTTCAAGAAACTTCTTAATTTGTTCATCATCCTCAAAAACCTGCCAGTGCTGGATATTATCCGATATAGATGGTATGTGTCTTATCTCTATGTGATACTTCAATTTAAAGGTTGTAGGAGGAGTGAAAGTTGAAGCTTCTTTAGCTAATGCATCAGCCTGTAAGTTTTATGTGCGTGGGATGGAGTGGACATTTACAGACGAGAATTTTTTTTCCCTTAGATCCCAGGAACAATTTCTGTATGATCTTAATCTGGGATGCTTGGCCTGGTATTGTCGATTTATTTGTTTGACTATCAACTCCGCATCTCCGTATACCTCTAGGTTTTTTATTTTTAGCCTCTTGGCAGCCTCTAATCCTAAGACCAAGGCTTCATATTCACATACATTGTTAGTATAATCTATATCCCATTGTAGTCTATAATAAAAAGGGACAACGAACCTTTCTTCGGGTGCCACAAAAAGCACTCTTGCACCAGCTCCTTCGCATGACAAGGCACCGTCAAAAAACATTTTCCAGATACCGGTGCTACACATATCCTCGGTCATGTAACCTGACTCTTCATGGTCATGTAACCGTCGTCAAAATATAACATACAATTTCCTAAATCTTGATCTGCAATGTAAATAAGGAAATTGTTCAGATTTTGGGGGTCGCTTACTGTATATGCTAACCTCGTCTCCCTGTACAACCGAGTAAATTGCCCACCAAACACAGGAATCGTGGAATACGTCATATCCAGTTGAAGAGAACCCCCCATCTTGTCTCCCCATGACCTAGACAACAATAATCCGTACTTGGGGGGAATATCAACAATGACCACATCCATCAAGACGCTCTTAACTGGGACCTGTGCCAAGGTGACTACTAAATCCTTTATCATTCCCATGTACTTAACTTTTCTCGAATCAAATGAGTAAATATCTCCATGAGGTCTGGTGATCTGGAGGCCCAATCTATCCATAATAATTTTAGGCATCACGTTATGTGAGGCTCCGGAGTCTAGCATGCAATTATGTAGCAGTTGATCGTACACGTTTAAGGTGATATAAAAGGGAGCAATAGTGTCTTTGACTCCTTCAAAATGTGGACCAAAAGTGATGTTGGGCTTATCATCTTCTAGGTTCAAAACGTCAGATTGGCTTTCTAGCTCTGAAACGCCTATCACTTTGGTAATCTGCTTTCGATAAACTGGGTTTTTCGCTAACTCTAGCAGAGGAATTGGTATCTTAATTTTATTTATCTCGTTTTTGAAACTAAAAACTCCGCTCACCTTGTCTATTTCTCTAGTTGGGACTTTTGAATCCTTATTTTCCAACTTATTTGTCTGGACTGCCTTATTACTCGTGATCTTGGTTAAAGGTGTATTTGTATTAGCTGCTTCGGTTTTCTCTGTTTGAGTCTCAACCTTCTCCACTTCGGGTTCTTGCACTTTTACTACTTTCGCTTTGTTGTTAGGTAACATGGTTTCGTCTGGGGTAGGCTCATAAGTTTGACCTCTTGGGAGAATTTTCTTAGGTTGAGTAGTTGAAATGGGCTTACTCTTAGATCTCAAGTTATACCTAGGTTGGGCCTCAACCATTATCATATCAGTTTCTTTTTGATAACTACAAAGGTCAGTATAATCTCTTTCTTCACCCTTAATAGAAGATTGTTGAGTGTTTAGAGATTTTTCATAATCCTCTCTAGTCAGATAAGGTTGTGTGTAGTCATCACCCAAGTTCGTGACATCATCATCTAAATCTCTGAAATCTTGGAGATCATTCCCTCCCATAAAATTTTTGTTCTTTAGGGGAGTTTGTATTTTCTGATCTTTGTTTTTTATCTGTCTTTGCTAGTTTGGGAGATTGGGATTCCTCCTGAAATCCTTTTTGGTGAAAGAATTAGCTTTGGCCTGTTCTAGCTCCATCTTGGATATCTTATTAGACAACTCCTTAATTATCCTGGCCATATCGTCTACTTTGTCATCTGTGTATCTATTAGACCCTGACTACCCTGCTTGTTCTCTAAAGCGTCTAGTTTCTCGATTTCCTGCTTCTACTTTAGCTTTTAACTTACCAGAAGCCATCATATTTGACTCAATTTCTACAGCGTCATCTTTCATTCGGTTTAGAGTAGCTCCCCTTCTTTCCCATAAAAGAAGTGCAAAATCTGGTTTGAAAGCCCCCGCGAAAGTTACTTTGGCTGCGGGTTGGGACGGTTTAACCTCGGCTAGGATTTTGTTATACAACTTCTTGAATCTTTTAATAAATTCCATAACTATTTCTGAATTCTTTTTTCTTAAAGACCCAAACTCGGTTAAATAGTATAGGTGTTCCTTTCTTTCACCCCATTATCTAAGGAAAGCATCTTCCAAGGCATCATAGGATAAGACAGATCCTGCAGGTAGACTCCACAACCAAGTTCGGACCTGACCTTCGAAGGTTTGGACGAAAAGCCTCGAATACACATCTTCATGTTCGAGACCTAGGATGTCTGCGAATTGATCAAAGAAATTTATGTGTTCAACTGCGGTCAGATCTCCTTCCCCAGTGAATTTTGGCAAATTTTTTATATAATTTTCGGGAAGGTCATGCAGAGGAACGAGCAATACCAAAGGAGCGTATCTTGCTGCCACTTTAGAAAACACTCTGGGAGGGGGTGCAAGCCCTTGATCTCCATATCCTCCCCCAGGAGCACCCCCACCTCCTCCTCTAGGAGGACCCCCACCACCACCTCCGTCGGTTGCCATCGATATTAGTGGAAAGTTGTAAACAGGGTTTTGGAATATTAAAAGTGAATCTTTACTTTCTTCGCGAGGCGAAAAATATGAGGATGATTGATAAGGGATGTGAAGGCTTGGCTCTTCGGACTTGCAAGAGATGTAATAAGGAGAACCAACGGGTGTGGAAATTGGATGTGTGAAATATTCTTCGAGACTGGGTGAGGTCACGAAATTTAACTGAAGAGTCGACGATATATCGACAGTAGATGAATTTTCTACAGGACTTTTTCCTTTGTGTACTACAGAGGTTATCAGATGGGTGTCACTTCTAACTTCAGAGTAGTTTGATGTTAAATCCTTAGTGTCAAAAAGAGGGTTGTGTGAAGTTGAAGGTTCAGAAGAACTCTTGGTCTTCAGTTGTGGGTATTTAAGCTGATAGACTGCAGGGGTCAGCTTAAGAGAGCCTCTCGCCTTCAAAATCTTCGTAGGATCGGTAACAGGTGTGGTCTGTTTACCATCCAGGTTTTTCCTAGTATTCCTTCAACCGGATGGCAGCTTATTAATCGTGGAGTCGCCAAGTGAAATATTGGAAAGCCTTTAAAAGGTGTGCACTCTTTGTTCACTATCAAAGGGTGACACTTTCAACGAAAATTGTCGTTTTCCCAGGGAAAAAGATTTTGTAACTTCAGTCCCCAACAACGGCGCCAAAAAGATGTTGTTCCAGAGTCTGTACTTAAGGCTTATAAGTACAGTGTCTAGGCATTCGAAAGTGAGTAAGGAGTAGAGAAGGAAGAAATGTCAACCTTCGACAAGGGAAGCTAGGGTTGATTTCTAGGTCATTGTCTAGCTTCCAACTGTTCCTGGATGTTTATGTCCCTTTCAATCACTGCCCACAAACGTTAAAGTTCTACCCAGGTAGTGGTTGTTTTAATAATATTATAAAAAATATTCAAGGCAATATGTGTTTGATCTGATAGTCCGGGTTCAATATTAGGTTGTCTTGTCACAGGGATAGTCATAGAGGAACAGAGTGATAAGAAAATCTCAATACTTTTTAGATGTTGTCTCGATTTCGGTCGTATAAAGGAGAGTTTATAGCTCTAGTAGTGAAAACAGGGTGCAAACCAAAGGCCCTTTCTCGTAACTGAGTTATATTTTAATAAATATGTATGAGGTGTAAGAAAACATTAAGATGTCTATCATGTAAGGCTCCTATCAAGGGAGAATCTCACTTGTAAATAGAGGAAGAAAAAGATAAAGAAATAACCTGATGAAGCATAAAATATATATAGAAATCTAAAGTGTTCACTGGTCTTATACCTGCTAATAGCCGGTACAGAGAAAAAACGATAAACAATATAGAAAACTAAAATTTATTCACTATAGTAGAGGTTGTACTAATTTATAGAGAAACATTCATCAGATATATATATGAAATGAAATTAAATATGAAATACAAGGAAACAAACTCATAACACAGTCGTGACAGAATCGAGAATCTTCGGATTTGCTTTGTATTAACTCTCGAGGGAGAAAATATCTATTACAATCGACCCAAAAAGTTCCAGCCCTTGTTCCTTCCTTCTATCGTATATTTATACAGATTTACATATGATGGAATCTCAATCGTTCCAGGATTTTCAGTTACAACAAGAAGGAGATCAATCGTTTCATTTCTTTATCTTTGTCTTTATTTGGTACCAGAAGCCTGCCCCTTTGCATGCTCGGTACAAGTGACACATTTTTCCACCAGCTGAGATATCAACCTAGAAGGTTCCGCTTGACAATTGGCCTTAAAAATATAACAATCTCTGCTAATTGTGGTAACCTTTCTTCCATCTGTTAGTCTAGGGTGTCGATAGTGCACAATCGCACACTTGGTTTAGTAATCCATTTATCTATTTGAACTATGTCTTCCAGAGTTACTTGTGAGACTTTGGCTGAATCTCTTTCTTCTTTCTCATTTATATCAAGCGAGAGTTTCGCCATATTCATTTGGCTCAGTGTCTCAGCATTGCTCTCGCAACTCAATGCCTAACAGATTTCCATATATAGAACTAAAAGCCTCTTCACAGGATTTCCTTACCTTCTTGGCTTGCAATTTTCCTTATGATATGCTGCGTTCCCATTCTTTCAACAAAATATTACCTCGGGTCTGTTTCGAAATGGAAAACTCAGAACTGTTTGCCAATTCCCTGTTTGTTGTAGCTATTACAGCCTCTTGAAATGCGACCCGAGCTACTCCAGCTTCTCTCTCTCTAACAGATAAATTTTCCAATACTTGATCAATAAGAAGGCAGTTGTCCCGAATCGTCTCTACCTTGGCAAGTAAACTTCACTAGGCTACATAAACTCTTCTCCGAATCTCCATACCCTGGGATTGGAATATCTCGATATTTATAACTTGGCTTTCGACAAACTCTAATCTAACCTGTAGCTTCCCTATAAAGTCTCTTTGCTAGCCTACCTGTATTTGACTGGTCTGATCTACCAACTCTTCTTGTTCGAGCTTAGCTTTGAGCAGCTCGATTTCCTTTTTGTCAGCCATTCTTGCTTGTTCTATTCCTATGTTCGCCTGGTGCTTGGCAGCTTCCTTTGTTGTGGCTAGTTTGGCTTCTAAGGTTTTGATGAGGCGATTTTTTCGCTTCAGCTGATTTTTCAAAACCCCAACTGAAAATTGGTTTGTTGTAGCAAATGCCCCTAATGTCCCAGCTATTTCTATCGCAAATTATTCTTTCTTCATATCTTTCCTATCGGTCAACACCTTAAATGTTTTGGCCGTTGATCCCTCATCTTGATAGAATTCTCTTTTTACCACAACTTTTCTCTTTTTATCAAAAAAGAACTCATTTGGAGGGAGTTCTTCCATCCTTATAGGTCTCAATTCTTCATTGAAAATCCATCCTACGTCTATGTTCCCTTTAGTTGACTGTAAGGGAGTAATGGAGGTGATGGGATCTCCAATTTTCTTAGCTGATTGACCTAGAGTGGAAACTGGAGTCGGCTTTTTCGGTGGATCGAGAGTTTTCATTTCTAGTTTTGGGCTCCCAGTTTGCTCTTCCCTGTCCTGGTGTTCTTCTTGTCTGGGTGTTGAATCTTTGGAGCCTTTGTCTTCTTTTTGCTGCACCTCTACTGTTATTGGATTCTCACCCCACAATACTGGGGGAAGACAACTCCGCCGATGTTCTTGGAATTTTAAAACATCGGCCCTCTCTTCAGGCGCTAGGGCTTGTATCCGAGTCAAAACCTTGGCATAAGATCTCGTGCCTTGGAAAATGTCATCCGAGGGTGAATTTTTGTGCTCAAACCTTTTAATCCCGCAATTGGCTAAGTGGTTACTTACGACCCTATGTGGATCGTGCTTCTTAAATTCGACATGAACCAATTTCAGGTCTTCCAGGTGTTACCCATGATTTTGTTCATCATGATGATGTATTGATGATGGTGTACTCAGGCTCCTCATAAGTACTTTCTCCTGAGAAAATAGACATTCATCTCTTCCCAGAAAACATATTTTTGAAGAGAGTTCGCAGGCTGCTAATATACTAGGGTGCGAGAATGACCCATTCTCGCAGGCTGCCTTAAGCTAGGGTGCGAACTTCTCGCACTGTGCAACATAGCTAGGGTGCGAACTTCTCGCATTGTGCAACATAGCTAGGGTGCGAACTTCTCGCATTGTGCAACATAGCTAGGGTGCGAACCTTCTCTAAAGCTTGGAAAAAGGTGAATTCTCGATGGTTCTAGAAGGGAATCTTCTAGAAGAATGGGTTGGCATTCGAATGGTTATCCTTGTACTGGATTCCCTGATATTGTGGGATGATTCTTATCTAAGTAACCATCTCATTCTCTCCTATATATTGATGGAATTCTCATGGAAAAGGTTAAGCAATATTCATTGGAGAATTGGTGAAGGAATTGTGTGAAGGGCTTAGCTTGAACAAGAGCTTGGAGACTCTAGCAAGTCTATCAAGAGGATTTGATCTTCTTCATGAAAGAATTGAGCAAGTGTGTGTGTTGGAGCCAAGAGCCATCGAAAGTAAGCTTGTGACATCAAGGCGATCAAGTTGTAATCTTTACTTTCAATCAATATGATACAATGACATGTCCCTTTCCCATAAAGTCATTCTCACTTTATTGTGTAATTCCTTGATCATACACATAAGTTGACAGTTGAATATATTTTGCTATCTTCACTTTGGTTGGTTTGTGTTGTCTTGGTCTTGACCTCATGAGAGCATCGAAGCGAAGCGGGAGCAACAAAGACCCTAAGAAGCGATACTAAGGTATGTTACTTGTTCCTTCCTACTAGCTAATTCAATGGTCAAAAATTAGGGAAAGAGTCATGTCCTGTCCTGTTTTGTTCTAGATCTAGGTGGATCTAGGGAGATTTGTTAGTGTCTGCACCTACCGATTAGTCCGATAACACCAGGGCTACTTCCTCAGCTTTAGCATGCCCAAAATCTAACAAAGAATAGGAATTTAAATGAATAGGAAAAGGTGGCCATACCTTCTTAGAATATCCCTTAAGTTCCTTGCTTACTCCACCGATTACGGTTTGCCTGGAAATCTCATGACAAGCCAGCCTATCAGGAATGAATAATGGTAAGGCATGCGGATGAACAGAAGCGTCAAAAACCCTGAGATATGAAAATTATGCTTCCACGTACCAATCGGATATACTGCCACTATTGCATTTGGGTCAAATTCTGACGACGCGTTCGACTTAATTGCCACTTTCTATTTTCGAAAGACCGACAAACCTCAGACCCCCTCAAACGTCGTTTCACATGACGTCGTTTTTCCGACGACCGAGTTTTTGTTGGTATTGCGACGTTTCAAACGTGGCAAGTGAGACGTTTAAAACGTGGCAAGACCGATGTTTCAAACGTGGCAAGTGAGACGTTTCAAACGTGGCAAGACCGACGTTTCAAATGTGGCAAGTGAGACGTTTCAAACGTGGCAAGACCGACGTTTCAAACGTGGAAAGACCGACGTTTCAAACGTGGCAAGTGAGACATTTCAAACGTGGCAAGATCGATGTTTCAAAGGTGCCAAGTGAGACGTTTCAAACGTGGCAAGAGAGGCATTTCAAAGGTGGCAAGAGAGACATTTCAGACATGGCAAGAGAGACGTTTCATAGGTGGCCAAAGAGACGTTCTAAAGGTGGAAAGACCAACGAGACGAGGTATTAGCTCCGACGTGGTTGCTATGGGAGCGACACTCTTGGACGTGGCAAGAACAACGTCCATCGGGTGGCAACAGCGACGGCCTGGAGTTACTAGCTTCGACATGGTTGCTATGGGAGAGACAATCTTGGAGGTGGAAAGAGAGACGTCTTGGACATGGCAATAACAACAGGAAGAGAGTGAAAGACGTCACAATTGCCACCTTTGTGTAGGTATTTAAAAAAAAA
>ML783297.1:487770-510396 GCA_009831015.1 Picea engelmannii
TCTAGTACAACAATTTTTGCAAGGGCAATAACATTTACCGTCACCCTTTTCACCCTCTTTAATTCTTTTCCCATCTCTAATGTTTTCTGACATTCTTCCCCACAGACTTATACTGAAACAAATATCTATTTTTTGTTCGCCGAAAAGACCCGCAAACCCTTTTTGAAGCATCGTTATTATAGCAAACTTGTCGCAACATCCATCAAATGCAACATATTTATAGATTTTGTAACATCGCAATTCCGACGTAAAAAGGTCCTAAGTGACCGTTGGTATTTTGACTTGGTGAACATACTAAGGTGACCGTTGGAGGGGAAAACCTAGTTTCGAAAACGTCGCAATTGCGACATACATTTTCACAAACGTGGCAAGAGAGACATTCCAGTGGAAAACGTGGCAAGAGCGACATTAACGTGGCAAGACCGACGTTAACGTAGCAATTGCGACATACATCTTCACAAACGTGGCAAGAGAGACGTTCCAGTGGAAAATGTGGCAAGATAGATGTTCTAGTGGAAAACGTGGCAAGAGCGACGTTAACGTGGCAAGACCGACGTTAACGTGGCAAGACCGATGTTATCGGGCAACATGATTTTTATTTTTTTTATAAATTTCCTCTATTTTGCGACAATATGGACAATTTTGTCCATAATGCCGCAAATAAAACGTCGGAATTTTTACAATATGTAGTAGTGTGCTCAAATTTACCGTGATACTGTCTGAGATCCTGGGTGGCGGGTGGCCGAAGATAGTGACATGCAGTGGTACCATTACCCAGTTAAAGATTTCATACACAAAATCTAAAGCTTTGTTTTCCCACAACTTTGAATGGTAGACGTGGATGAGCTCAGCCTCCGATGGAGTCCAGCTCCAACTCATTAAGGGAAAAGGTGTCAGAAAACACACGACATCCATGATATACGTGGACATAAAGAATGAAGCGATATTTCTTCTCTCCCTCTGCACTCGATACTCTATAACTCGACTGGTCAAACTATCAGATAGTAGTTTAGCCCAGTCGAAGGAATATCCTTCGACGACTGTATGAATTAGAGGCACCCACTGAAGGAAAAAATGTGTGGTGTCCTCTCTCCCATATAATCTGCAGGTCATCATAGCTACATATTTGAACTATGGTTCCAGAAAAGATATTGAATATATACCATTACTGTCCTCCCTGAACTTCGCAGGGTGTGAAACCCAATCTTTGATTAAACCGGACATACTCTTGTCGTATTGCACACATTCCTTCTATTTAAAATTCTCTAGGAATTCGGCATTGTATGTAAAGTTTGACATGGTTGGCAACTTGTACATAGCCTGCAATTGTTCAGGTCTGAAAGTCCCAATGGTGATCCTCTGCTCGTTGACGATGGTTCTGGTTGGTATATCTACATGGTCTAATGCCCACCGGACCATATCGTAGTAAGGGAGCAGACGTGGCCTAGCCGCTACTTTATGCATTTGAGCCTGGACGATGATCTTATATTTGGTGATCAGGTCATCTTTTTCATTGTCACTGGAATCATCCAAACCATCTATCGATTCACACTGTAGAACCTCAGAAATATATGACCAGGTCCTGACAGAGTCGACACTTCGAGGTGAAGTATCAGAAATGTTGTCTGAACCTTGTCTTGAAACCTCAACAGTGGCTTTAGACGCTTTTCGTGGGGCCATTGCGGGGGATTCTTCTTTAGCTCTCCTGCGATAAAAATATGTATACATACAAAAATTAGTTCATTCGAGAAGATTTTTTTCTACGTAGAATAGAAATGAAATCCGTGACAACAAATAAAAAATCCATGTCTTTGACCATTTAAAACTAGGTCGTCCTTAGGAACAGAACGGTCAAATCGATCTTAAATATAAATTTAGAAAATAAAAACCAAATCCTTACTTGTCGATTCACCTCATTTCCAATTAATGTCATAGATTTTGACAGTTCGTAATGCAATTTGGCGCAAGGAAAGTTTAAAATTGCCTTGTAGACTGTGCATATTAATTTTTGTATTAAAACACCGGAAACGCTGGCTTAGCTTAATTAATCAGGCCTTTTTTAAAAATTTAATTAATCTTTCAGCATTTGCCTCATTGGGAGTTTTTACTTTAACCCTTTAAACCTCTAAAACCCGAGATTGCGATAATTAGCATTGGTTAATAAAAAACGTAACAAGGATTAAGTGTTTAATTAATTACGTTTTTACTTATATCGCGACTTCGCGAATCGGGGCTTCGAAGGTATAGCTTTTGAGGGAAAACATGCCGAGTTGTGAATTCCTGACATAGCTTAACCATGGCTACGCTTTTTACCTTTAACATTAACCTGGGTTACTAAAACAAGAATCTCATGGTTTTGGCTATCGGGGTTATGACGGTAAGACTTTTGGAGCTAGCAAATGCCGAGACACGAAATCCCGATGATGCTTAACTATGGTTTAGAGTATATTTACTCTTGGTACTGATATGGGTAAAAATTTTAAGACTATTTCGTCGTTTCACCCCTCGGGACTTGTAAACTATGTGATCTATAACTTCTGACATGCGACATCCCGAGGTAAAAAAGGAGAGAATCGTTTAAACGATAAAAATAAATAAAAATCTTGCCTTAAGAGTATGATAACCGTCACTGCTTGCGCGATGAGACTTCTGATATTTTGGGGAAAACAAAGGAAAATACCAAAACTAGCTTTCGATTTCAAGCATTAAGATATAAAATTTAAAAAAGGCTAAAAAAAACAAAGGCGGATCCAACACTCCATAAAGCATAATCATTTCCTTTAAATAATGGTGCTTTGTTGGAGGACATTCCTTCTTGTTGATCCATTTGATCTCTTTAGAATCTACCTTCCAGTGGTTAAACTATGGTGAAGTTACTTGCTTTGATACCGAGTTTTGAAATATTGGTCAATACTGAGAGAGGGGGTGAATCAATATTGCTTCTTCTTTTAAAATTTTAACAATTATTAATTAAAAAATTAATTAATCATAACAATTGATCAATAAGAATGTATTGTATACAAAAAATTAAATATAACAATAACAAGTGCAAGTTACAATTGTGAGAGACACCAATCTCTCTTCTTCTGACAACCAACTTAAGGAGACACCAATCCCCTAGTTTTAGAGCACCAACTGTAGGAAGCACCAACTCCCTTGTTTCAGAGCACCAACTCTAGGAAGAACCAACTCCCTTGTGAAACAAGATTTAACCTATAGAGGACTATAATCCTCCCAATCTCCTCCCTACCATCCTCACTACATAAATTTTTTATAGTTTTTGTCTTTGACTGTGCTCCTTCTTTTCTAATGTAGACTACAGAGACACTTTCCTTACCATTTTTCTCTATTTATATATTCTTTCAATAGGTATATGATATTGAAACAAGGTGTCTTTTTGTAAAAGAGAAAATGAACCAATGTGTCTTTTTAATAATAAAACATTACACCACTTCATTTAATTAACACAAATGTTGACTTTTATGTTTATTAATTGATTTTGATTTAAAAAGGAGTTCAAATCAGAAAGTGATTTTCGTACAAAGATTCTAGAGCGACGGAAACACATTTTAAAATTCTACAATATGGGTTTTATGCAGAACAAGCACAATTAACCGACACATGGGTAGTTTCCCCAGAAAATGTGTGAGGTGGATGGTACAATAGGTTCTTTGAAGGGAACTTGCTTATATTTTTATACCAGATCCTTGAAACCTGTTGTCTTCTATTGAAGCACCAGATTTGACCCTTTCTTCTTGTATTTAGAGCAAAATAACTTGTTTTTGAGGTTCCATTATAAAGGTATTCCAATGATATACTCATGGAGTGAACAATCCCTTCACTTATATTCAATTGATTCTTCTTTGAATGGATTCCAGTAACATGACGCAGACCCCCGACCCTCGGGCCGAGATCCGCTCAGGATCATTCTAAATTCTCTTCGAGCCAAAGCAACTCCTTTGGTTCTTTGATGAAACCTTCAATGAATCTAATCCACAGGTCCTTCATGAAAACTCCACCTACACCACATGCACCAGGTGTGAGTCTTCGCCTCCACACAACCATAACTCGAGCCTTAGAGAAAGCACCTTTCATGACTCGCAATCTCACAAGTTTTTGAATTGAAGACCCTCGGCTCCAAACCTTTGATACCCAAGAGTGCAATACGGGTATGGCCCCTTCCTTGCTAGCACCTCTACAAACAACCATTGGCTAGGGCCTAGCTTTAGCACCCCTCACAACTCGCAACTTCATGAGCTGGAGCGTTGAGCCCTTGGGCTCCTTTGCGAATCCTCAAGACGTGATAAGTCAACAATGGGTTGACTCCTTTCCTAGGCGACATGTGTCCACCTCCTGTCACCCGCTTCCACTTTTCTCTGTGCTCTATGTTTGCGCCACTTGTCAACTACACAGTCCCCACTTAAAGGACGTGACGCATGTTCATACGAGTCCTCAGCGCTCGGCACTTCGTGACTTCTGCAGTCAAAATCCAATTCTTTCAAATCCCGAGTTTGTGATACACGATACCACACAGAGGTTCTTATCCCATGGTTCTCCCGTGGTTTGTATCCAATAGTCTAGATCTCCTTCCCTGCTCCTAGCAACTCGCAACTTTGCGCAAACCAAGAATTTAGTCTAGTACTCAAAACAATTGAAACTCATTCTTCTTCTCTCTCTCTGACTTCATACATTCAACATGAAATCATACACACAACACAACATTGAGATAAATGCATAACAGAGAAAACAAGCCAACTGTAAACAATACCATTTAACAAATGTAAACAGTAAGCATCATAACACCATGAAAATTGAGTCAAAGCTTTATGTATTAACTCAAGTGCTCCTGTACATGGGTTCTTCTCTACAACTCTCTGCTACAGCTCTCCAACTTATGAATTCTGAATGATCATAATGTTACAATGATATAAGGGTGAGGGTGTCTATATCCGTTTTCCCTCCTACGCTCCTAAACTGTCTAATCTAACATTCATATTTACCTACTTTACATTAACAAACTTAAATGCCTATTACATACGACAGGTGAGAGTAATTTCTCCAGATCTGTTCATATCTCCAAGACATAAATGTAAGTACGCTTCTCCTAGCTTATTGCATTAATGCTTTATTTTTCAAAATTCAAAACGCTTTCATAAAAAATGTGCCCTTTTTGCATCCATGCATTCAGTTGTTCCTTTGGCTAGGCGCATGCTTTGGCTTTGTACGATGCTCCTGCATCATACTCCCTCGCTTGAAAATTTTCATGAACTCCTGTTCACAAGTTGTTGCACAATCTGTCCATGCTTTTGAGTTGTTTCTTCATTCTCCCAACTGGCATCTTCAACTGGATGTCCCTTCCACTTGACCAAGGATTCAAAATACTCCTTTGTCCTAGTCTTTCTGCTAATCCTCTTGTCAATTATGCTTTCCATCTGCGGATTTTCATCTACAAGCATTTGTTTTTTTCATTGAACTTCTTCTTGCTCATCCTCTTCTCCTGCTTCTTCATCTTTGTAAGGGTACAAATCCGCGACATTGAATATCGGTGAGATTCCGACCCCATCGGGTAATTCAATCTCAGTTTGTTATACGTTCCCCTTGGGAACCTCTCCTTCCTCAAATGTGCAAGAATCAGATCACCAACTTCAAATTGAATTTCTCGCCTGTGTTGATCTGCTCTCTGCTTGTATTCTTGACTTGAACTCTGCAATCGCTCATTGATTTGGCTGTGAAGCTCCTTCATTCATTCTGCAAAGTCCTCTACACTAGCACTTCTGAATTCAGCTTGTTTTGCATATTTCAATTTAGAAACTCCCCTTGGCTGCATTCCATATACAATATGGAACGGACTCTGCCCTGTTCTTCTATTGAGTGAATCATTGTAAGAGAATTCCACCTGTGGCAGAATGTGATCCCATTGATTGTGGTGTTCAATCACTAAGCTCCTCAACAAATCTCCCAAGCTTCTATTTACGAACTCTGTCTGTCCATCCGTCTGAGGATGATATGATGAGCTAAAAGACAAACTTGTCCCCAACTTCTTCCATAAGGCCCTCCAAAAATGTCCTACGAACTTGGTATCTCGATCAGACACGATACTCCTTGGAAAACTATGAAGTCTGATGACTTCCTTGAAAAACAGGTTCGCAATATGAGTTGTGCCACTGGTTTTCTAGCATGGTATGAAATGTGCCATATTTGAAAATCTGTCGACTACGACAAAGATCGAATCACATCCTCTTTGTGTCCTTGGAAGCCCCAATATAAAATCCATGCTCACTGCATCCCATCACCTTTCAGGTATGGGCAATGGTTGGTATAATCCTGTGTTCTGCCTTTTTCCTTTTGTGTGCTGGCAAATTCTGCACCTGTCCACAAATTTCTTCACATCCGTCCTCATCCCTGGCCAGTAATATGAGCTATTCATCTTTGAGAACGTCTTGTCATGACCAAAGTGTCCGACCAATCCTCCACTGTGTTTTTCCTTCAGAAAATTCTCCCTCATTGAGCATTTAAAAATACATAGTTGATTTCCCCTGAACAATAATCCATCCTAGATCATGTATTCAGTCCATTGGCTTCTGTCTCTAAGAATTGGATTCTCAGATGCCTCATATGCCTCCTTGAAGTTTGGATCATCCCTATACATTTCTTTGAGGTTATCAAAACCCAAAGTCTTGATTCTGAATTCCTGCATAAACAAACATTTCCTGCTCAAAGCATCATCAACTTTGTTAGCAGTTCCAGAAATATGCTTAATCACAAAAGTAAAATTCTGCATGAATTCAACCCATTTAACATGCTTTTGGTTCAACTTCTCCTATTGAGTCATGAATTGCAAAGCGTGATTATCGTTGTACAAAACAAACTCCTTGGGAACCAAATAATGTCTCCATTGTTTCAGCGCTTGTATGACTGCGTAGAATTCCTTGTCATATGTGGAGTACTTAATCTTCGCTTCATTCAGTTTTTCACTGAAATATGCAACTGGCCTATCATCTTGGCTCAAGACCGCTCCAATTGCAAATCCACTCGTGTCACACTTGACCTGGAATGTCTTGTTGAAATCTAGCAAAACCAGAATTGGTTGCTCAGTGATCTTCTTCTTCAACAGATGGAAAATCTTCTCTACTTCCTCCATCCAGTGAAAAGATTTATGTCTTTTCTACACCGTATCCATGATCAGCGTGCTAATTCCACTGAAGTTTTAGATGAATTTCCTGTAGAAGCTAGCCAAACCATGGAAGCTTCGTACTTCAAATACACTCTTCGGCGACGGCCAATTCTTAATCGCCTCTATCTTTTCCGGATCCATTTTCAGTTCATTTGAAGAGATAACAAAACCCAAATAAATGAGTTTTGTCCTCATAAATGACGATTTCTTCATATTGATCAGCAATTTCTCTTGCTACAATCTCCTCATTACTGCAACTAAATGCTTTAAGTGTTTTGCTTCTGTCCTGCTGAAAATTAATATATCGTCAAGATATACAATGATGAATTTACCTATGAAATCCTTCAGGACTTCGTTCATCAACCTCATGAAATTACTGGGTGCATTCGTTAAGCCAAATGGCATGACAAGCCATTCATATAGCCCTTCATTTGTCTTGAATGTTGTCTTCCATTCATCACCTTCTCTCATTCTAATTTGATGATATCCGCTTTTCAAATCAATCTTTGAAAAATATCTTTCTCCACTCAAGAAATCCATCAAGTCATCCATCCTTGGCAATGGAAATCTATATCTGATGGTAATCTTATTGATTTCCCTTGAGTCTGTACACATTCTCCAGCCGTCATCTTTCTTTGGGTTGAGCATTGTCGGAACAGCACATGGACTCAAGCTTTCACGAATCAATCCTTTGTCCATTAAGTCCTAGACCTGTCTCTTAACTTCTTCATTTTCCTACGGCGTCAATCTGTACGTGGCTTTGTTTGGCAAACTGGCTCCTGATAGGTGGCAACGAACAAGGTAGTTTGTCCACTACTATATCAACAAACTCTCCCAGCAACTCTTGGATTTCTTCTGGTAAATCTTCTATTCTCGTGCCGATTAAAACAATTTTGGGCTTCCTAACCACAATAAATTGTGTGTCTTCCTTCTTCTTAATCTCATCAAGAAGTTCCTTTCCACTCATGAGAAGTACAGTGTTGCTCATTTCTATTTTCACTTCTTTATCCTTAATTGGTAGCAACATGTGAGTCCTACCATTTTTCTCCAAGGTGTACGTGTTCTTTCTCCCATCATGAACTAAATTTCTATCATATTTCCATGGTCTACCCAGCAATAGATGACAAACATCCATGGGAATGACATCACATAATATTTCATCTTTATATCCTCCTATTTTAAATTCAACTAGACATTGTTTAGTAACATTTACATGATGTCCTTTTTGTAGTCACAGAACTCTGTACGGGCTTGGATGTACAACAGTCTCCAGCTCCATATTTTCTACCATCTCTTTAGATACTATATTGTTTGTGCTACCGCTGTCCACTATAACTTTGCATACTCTATCCTTAGTTTTGCAGGTAGTTCTAAACAAACTGTTTCTTTGGGTTGGGTTCTCTGCCTCCTTCTCTGGATTCAAGAGAACTTTCCTCATCATCAAATATCTTCCTCCCTTAGCATCTTCTGCCTCAACATTCCATCCTTGAGCTTCGACAATGTGAGTTTCACCACCATCTTTCTTCTTATCTAGACACTCATAGGATTTACGTCTGATTTTTCCACAGACGAAGCATTTCACTTCACCTCCTCTGCCTCTTCCTCTTCCTCTTCCTCTGGCTCGAGGAAATGCGTTTCTATTGGCATACTGCCTTCCCTGTCAACTTCCTCCTCTCTTAGGTTGAGTTTGAGGTTTCCCTCTTCTTTAGGTCTCTGAAATCTGTCTTGGGCAATTGTTTTTCCTCTGGCTTGACTTCTACCTCGACCTCTTTGATCTTGCTTCCGGCTCAACTTCTCTTCATCTTTCAGAGCCATATAATAAGCATATTCCACAGTCTAAATGGTCATCATGCTCATCTCATATTGAATGTAATATCGCAGACCATTCATGTACCTGACAACTTTTTCATCATCGCTTTCCCGATGACCTGCTCTAGTGTTTATCCTATAGAATTCTTCAGTGTATTCTTTCACTAACATCAACATCTGTCTCAAATTTTGCATCCTCCGAAACAAAGTGATTTGATAAACCCTAGGTATGAATTTGGCTTTCATCTTTGCAACCATTCTATCCCAGCTTTTGATATTCTTCTTTCCTTTGCAGTGTCTGTCAGCCTGCAGTTCATCCCACCATAGTGTTGCATGCCCTTTAAGTCTAGTAACTACATGTTTGACTTTCTTGTCTTCCTCGACATCCTCATAGTCAAAGTATTTGTCTAGAGCTCTAATCCAGTCTAGAAGTTATTCAACATCTAAGTTTCCTTCCCATACTGGAATGTCCATTTTTGCTCTGGCACCTATCCTTGCAATAGCCCTGAATAGGCGTTCTTCTGCAGCATCTTTGACTGCAACTTCTTTGTTTCCAGTTTCATTTTCACTTTCAGCTTCGCTGATATCCCCAACGTCAACTATGTGCCTCTGTGTTGTTTCCATAGCATCAAGCCTGGCACGCAATTCACGCATCTCTCTTTCCCTTGCTGGATTAGGTATTTGCCTATCTCTTTTTCTCGACATTTCTCTTTCCTCTACTGGATCAGGTATTTTCCTGTCTCTTCTTCTCGACAGCATGGCTATAAATATTTCTCCCTTCTCTCTGATACAAAAAGAAAAGAATTTGTTATGGGCTCTGATACCACTCTGACGCAGACCCCCGACCCTCGGGCCAAGATCCGCTCAAGATCGTTCTAAATTCTCTTCGAGTTGAAGCAACTCCTTTGGTTCTTTGCTGAAACCTTCAACGAATCCGATCCACAGGTCCTTCATGAAAAATCCACCTACACCACATGCACCAAGTGTGATTCTTCGCCTCCACATGACCACAACCCGGGCCTTAGCACAAGCACCTTTCGTGACTCGCGATCTCGCGAGTTTTTGAATTGAAGACCCTTGGCTCCAAACCTTCGATACCTGAGAGTGAAATATGGGTATGGCCCCTTCCTTGCTAGCACCTCTACAAACAACCACTGGCTAGGGCCTATCTTTAGCACCCCTCGCAACTCGCAACTTCGCGAGTTGGAGCGTTGAGCCCTTGTGCTCCTCCTTTGCGAATCCCCGAGACGCGATAAGTTAACAATGGGTTGACTCCTTTCCTAGGAAACATGTGTCCACCACCTGTCACCCGCTTCCACTTTTCTCTGCACTCTATGTTTTTGCCACCTGTCAACCACACGGTCCCCACTTAAAGGACGTGACGCGTGTTCATACGAGTCCTTGGCGCTCGACACTTCGTGACTTCTGCAGTCGAAATCTAATTCTTTCAAACCCCGAGTTTGCGATATGTGATACCATGCAGAGGTTCGTATCCAATGGTTCTCCCATGGTTTGGATCCAATGGTCTATATCTCCTTCCCTGCTCCTTGCAACTTGCAACTTTGTGCAAACCAAGAATTTAGTCTGGTCCTCGAAACTCATGAACCCCGAGTTCGCGAAATGATCCAACGACGGGGTTGAAATGAGATCAACAACTCATATTGACTCTCGCATCCTAGGTGATGGGTTTCACTGGCCTCTAATCACCGTCCATATGGCTCCACTGGATCCTACAGTCCTCGTGACTTCGTGAGCTCTCCATGGAGAATAATGACCGCCCGATTCACGCTTCAAATGACTTCTGCCCAACGATTGAATGTTCTCCCTCCTGAACTTAATTTCTATGCGACGGTTTCAATCTTCATCTCCCTTTGAACACTTCAAAGGCATTATCTCTCTTGAGCTTTCACTTGCAAACTAAAGCCTTCCAAAAGGGTTCCTTCTCGCACTCCTTGTGACAAACTTTCAAATAACCTTTGATTATTTGAGTCTTTGATCCTATGCACTCTTTGCAACAGTGGTCCTTCAACCTTCACCTTAGTTGATAAGTTCCAAGCCTCAACTATCCTGTGCACACCTTGCACGGCTCTGTGCTTCACCTGCACTTCTGCAGGTATGAGAACAACGATATCTCTCCTGAGCTTTCTGAGATACAACTCAGACCCTCGTCGACGCACACCTTGCAGACGTTCACTGTACTCCTTGCAGGAATTCCCAGGAAGAGAAACAATTGAAACTCATTCTTCTTCTCTCTCTCTAACTTCATACATTTAACATGAAATCATACACACAACACAACATTGAGATAAATGCATAACAGAGAAAAAGAACCAACTGTAAACAATACCATTTAACAAATGTAAACAGTAAGCATCATAACACCATGAAAATTGAGTCAAAGCTTTATGTATTAACTCAAGTGCTCCTATACATGGGTTCTTCTCTACAACTCTCTGCTAGAACTCTCCAGCTTATGATTTCTGAATGATCATAATGTTACAATGATACAAGGGTGAGGGTGTCTATATCTATTTTCCCTCCTACGCTCCTAGACTGTCTAATCTAACATTCATATTTACCTACTTTACATTAACAGAATTAAATGCCTATTGCATCCAGCAGGTGAGAGTAATTTCTCTAGATCTGTTCATATCTCCAAGACATAAATGTAAGTACGCTTCTCCTAGATTATTACATTAATGCTTCAGTTTTCAAAATTCGAAACGCTTTCATAAAAAACATGCCCTTTTTGCATCCATGCGTTCAACTATTCCTTTGGCTAGGCGTGTGATTTGGCTTTGTACGATGCTCCTGCATCATAACATAATTCAACATAAACTTCTTCTAGAATACTAATATGAATACATAAACATTAATCAAGTTATCGATGACCATATTTATTCTCTTTCCATCAATGCCAACAACATACACTATATCCAATATTGACCATATTGGTATCCTTTGACATCAATGACAACACCATGTCCAACAAGATATATATCCTAGACAATTAAAAGCATGCCCTAATTAACCAAAAGATCTCAAGGCCTTCATATTTTCATTTTTTGACCATTGAAAGAAAAAATTACATCACCTCTTATTGAGTAGAACCATAACATTTGGAATTGTTGAATAAAACATGATTCAAGCTATGAAATAATGATATTGGGATGATCTTATTTGTAATGTGATGTTACAGGTCCAACATAATGTATGGTTCATTGATCTAGGTCCTATTTTTTGTTTTTTAGTGAGTTGTAATTCACATTCAGGAGTTATTTAGGGACACATGGTGAATTGGTCCTAGGGAAAACAAATATGCAACAAAAATGAGTGGTTTTAATCTCCTACAAGTTTATTTTGGCATGTATTAAGTGATAATAATGTCCACGTGATATCAGGGAAAATTTTCTAAAAGTTAACCCATGAATGCAAAAATTGCATTGCTTCATATTGAGCAAAAGCCTAGTTTTGAGAATTGTCCAATAAAACAAGATCTAGGCCATTTGACTCATGTGACAAGGTTGTGTTAAATTGTAATGAGATTTAATTACTAAAATGGTGTATATATATATATATATATAGATATATAGATATATATATATATATATATATATATATATATATATATATAATATATATATATATATATATATATATATATATATATATATAATCTAGGTCATAGTTTTCATTTCATGGTGAGTTATAACTCACATCCTTGAGGTGTTTAGGGACATATGGTAAATTGGTATTGGGGCGAATAAAAAACAAACTATGTAGAAAAAATAAGTTTCAAAATATCGTAGAGATGTTTTTTAGCATGGATAAGGTGATCATTGTGTCCACATACTATAAAGGTTGAGCTTCCAAAAATTGGACCTTAAATGAAAAAGTCACATTTCCTTTTATTAAGAAAAACCCTAGTTTTGGGAATCAACAAATAAAACAAGATCCAAACCATGGAACCATGGAATCAACAAATAAGACCTAGAATACCAAAGTGTTGCTAAAACAACAAACCTTTAACCTGGATATGTGGGAAGAAGAAATTTTCACAAATCATTTTAAAAACTTCATGTCCTTGAGGAGTTATGTTGTAGGGATGGGAGCTCTAATTATTTTATATTATCTTATTATACTTGAAGATAAGTAATTGGAAAGAGTTATATGAAAAAGAAGAGAAGTGATGATCTCGAGAATGGATCCTTTAAATTGTTATTCGTACAAGAAAAAATAAATCCAATAGGATAAAATAAAAGTGTTTAAAATCCTAATTAGTTGGGACACAATGCATAATTTTTTTTATAAAAAAAAGGTTATAAACATGTTGAAGAGGAATGATGATTTCCATGATGAAGCATTAAACTTCATTGACAATAACATTTTCAATTAGGATACCCTCACACAAGGGACTTAATATGCATATATAAATGGTTTTTTAGAAAAATAATATTTGGTATGCCTCAACATGTGAATCTAAGGTTTGAAAAGAACACACATATTTATCTAGGTGGATATCAGTGGCCACCCACCTATTCCATTGGCTCAAAGAACAATTTCCATTTTGGCAGTTTGTTTATAGTTTCTCAGGTCCCAAACTTTTGGGGCCATTTTGAGGACCTAAACGATGTTTTTTGGGCTTGAAAATGCCTAGTATGTAGTTGGAGGCACATGGTACACTGAACAAAATATGTACTCCTCATCTATACATTTCCAACGATGTATCGAGCACCCCACACAGAGACTGTAATCAAAAGTTACACCCGTGTGAAGTTTACGTACGAACTACCCCCATCGAGGCCCACAAACCTTTTGGCATTTCATCTCTTGAGGTTAGCGTTTTGGATTTTTATGGTTTTCTCATTTATGTTTTATGTTAAAAATGCCTTTGGATCCTCATTTTACTCATCTTCTTGCTAATGAGCATAGTTATCACATCAATTCTCGGAGATAAGCTACCACCATTCGAGCAAGTTTGTTTTAGTTTGTATTTTTATAGTTTCAGTAGGTCCTAATTGTTAATAGACGTCAAGTTTTATTGTATCTTTATGTGTTTATTTTCTGTACATCTAAATTTCATTTTGTTCCATTTATGAATCTTGATCAGTGGTATCAGAGCGGTCTGCTCTTTATTTGTTTCTTTGTGCATGTCCCCAACGAGGTCAGGGTACAAGGAGTTTGGAATCAAAGTAGTTGAGCCCTTGAAAGACCATCCCTGCCGATCACAATGACATCCCATGGTGGAATAAAAGAGATAGGATGGAGCACGAGATCCTTTTAAATTGTTTCTCAAGAAATCCCTCACATGAAAAAGGAACGAGATGATGGATAATTTTTCATTGTTCCTTCGATGACTACCAATAGGAAATGCATCTTCATCAAGAGGCCACTTTGGAGGCATCACCCAATTCAAGGTATAATTCAATTTTGATATCCCCTTATTTGAATTCCTGAGAGATGTGGATGTTGTAGATAAATGGTTGAATTTGCTAGAAGGGTGTTTTTCGGTCCATAATTTTTCCAATAGAGAAAATATTACCTTTGCGCTCCTTAAGGATGTCTCCCATGTAAAGGATAGGTGGGAGACTTACTGTGAGCAGAGGGCCACTAAGGAATCTACAATATGTTTGGTCACCCCCACTTGGGCTTCTTTCAAGGATGCTATTAAGAAACAATACTACCCTGTTGGAATATATGATGACCAATATATGAAATGGACCACACTGTGATAGGAAAGGGACCAAACAATACCAAATTTCACAAATATATTCCATACCTTGCGCACCAAGCTGGGTATCAAATACTCTGAACAACATTTGGTGCTCAAGTACCGTGACTATCTACACATATACATCCAAACATAAATGGAGTTTCTGGACATCTCATCACTGGGAACACCTCATCTATATACTATCAAAATTGAGTATAAATTTAAACAAAAGAAGTGGAAGTTTGGATATGAAATTTCCTCTCAACAGAAGCAGGGAAAAGGTGCCCCCAACCCATAGGACGAAGGAGGGATAAAGGATGGACCCCCTCAGGACAACCATTCCAAGACACAAAAAAAGAAGGGTAATGAGAAGATGAAGAAAGACACTGGGAAGTGGTGTGAATTCCATAAAATCCCCTATCATAAAAACAATTAATGTCGCTCAAGGAAGTAGTTGGTGGCCAAGATGAAATCCTGAAATTCAGAGGTAGGTTCTGAATCTGAATCACATCCAGACAAGGGAAAGCAGATCATTGATGCAGAACCTAGTACCATTGTCACTACCACCAAGGTCTAGCCAAGTGAACCAAAACAATTGGAGGAAGGTGAACACCTTTTTCACTCACAGATGTGGGTGAAGGGTGCTCCACTACATTTCATTGTCGATAGCGGAAGTCAAAAGAACCTGATCTCAACAAAGGTTGTCAAGTGCTTGAACCTATACAAGACACCACACTTGCAACCCTACACCATTGGGTGGCCCCACAAAGGAAGATATATCTGCATCAACCAACAATGTCATCTTCCCTACAGAATCAATCCCTTCAAGGATGAGGTATTGTGTGATGTTCCCCCCTTTGAAGTTTGTGATTTTTTTTATGCCAACCATACTTGTGGAAATGACATGATATATATGAGTCTAGACCTCACAATGTTATTATTACTTTGGGTAGAAAATTGTACAGGAAACCTTAGGTAGCTCTGCCTACCACCATTTATTTGATCTCTGCTAAGCAATGCAGGAAGGTCATTTCACAAATTGGGAAATTTGTCTTCTGCATGATTTACTCTCAAAGTGAATAGAAGGTCGCATCCACATCCACAGCCTCTGCACATGGCCTCTCCACGTAGAAAAAGTAGGTAGACAAGATCATGGAATAATACAAAGACATATTCTCCTAACCCATCGAGGTACCACTTCACTATCAAGTCAGGCATTGAATCGATCTAACCCCCGATGCACCTCTAACCAATGAGCCAATATATCGTTTCTCTCTCATGGAAAATGAGGAAATCAAGCAACATATTAAAGAGTTGCTTCAAAAGGGGCACATATGACCCAACTCCTCACCCTATGGGAGCCCAATTGTACTCATGCATAAGAAATATGGGACTTGGCAACTCTGCATTGAGTACAGGGCCCTAAAAAAATCACAGTCAGGAATCATGTCGTTGAATTCCTCATTCGACCTCCAAATGCAGCGTTAACCACAGTTCTCCACTCTTGTGTCCATGAGGTATCCGAGTGGCCCCAACTCTACAAGAGCGACCCTGACTTCGCTACCACTTACCATATGTTGGGAACATGCATGACTGTCACTGAATTTCGTCTTCAGGATGGATTGTTATGCAATCTGGGCCACCTTTGTGTTCCTTCAAGCGAGCATGCAAAGATAATTTGGGAAACTCACTATAGTTGTATGGAAATAAATTTTGGCATGGAAAAGACCGTGACATTACTATAGAAGCATTTGTATTGGTCAAAACTGCGCCAGGACATCAACAAGTATATCAGGTCGTGCACTTATTGTGCCATTACCAGACCAACCACTAAGAAGCACGGATTGTACACCCCTCTTCCTACTCCTGATAGACCATGTGAATCCATATCAATGCACTACATGTCGGGCCTTCCTTCAACTAAGAAGGGAAATGACTTTGTTTTTGTGGTGGTTGATCGGTTTTCTAAGATGGCCATCCTAACAGCCTGCAACAAGAATATCATAGAGGAGTCCACTGCCAAGCTCTTCTTTGAATGGGTGTGGGTACATTTTAGGATACCACACACCATCATATCAGATCAGGACAATAGTTTCCCAAGCACATTATGGTTGAGCCTCTGTTCACGATTGGACACCAATCTCACCAAATCCACCACCTTCCACCCCCAAAATGATGGCCAAACAAAGGTCTTCAACAGAATGACCGTGCATATCTTGTGCATGTACAACTCCAAAAATTTGTTCACATGGGATGAGAGTCTCCCCTATGTTCAATACAACTACAAAAAAGTCCTTCATAGCTCAACCGACCACAATCCCTTTCAGGTGGGGTTGGGATTTCAACCATTGGGTCGCATTGATGTCGCATTGCCCCTTGCATCCAAATAGGAAAAATCATCCCATGCTCAATCTGAGGTTGAAAAATACACCAAGTTTATTGAATGGATTCAACACATTCGATTAATAGGTCCATGATATTTTACAGAAAGCCAATGCTAAGTACAAACAATGCGATGATCAACATCGGGTGCCGCACAAGTTTCAGGTGGGAGACAAGGTCTGATTACATTTGCAAAAGAGCACCTTGCAAGAATGCATCGAAATATTCATCCACTTCGCTATGGACCTTGCATCATTACCATGGTCGTGGGTGAAAATTATTTTGATTTAAGTATTCCCCCCTCCCTTGGCCTACACCCAATGTTCAATGTGGAACTCCTTCAACCATACTTCCCACCATTATTGGACACATTGGAGATCACAGAGAAGTTGACAATGACAGAGCTCAAACCTGACTGCATGGAACAGGAATCCATTGACCAGATCAAGGAGACTCAAATTAAGGGCACTCACCAATAGAGGATCCAACTTTATCAGGTTTTCAGAGAAGGGAAGATCATGCACCAAGGTAAGTGGCTCACCTGGGGCCAAGTTCAACAAAAGTTTCCCCATCTGATAGGGACGCTCAACGCAATGGAGACAATTTCTTCCTAAGGAAGGAGGACTGATCTAGGTGGATATCGATGGACACCCACCTATTCCACTAGTTCAAAGAATAATTTCCATTTTGGTAGTTTTTTTACATTTTTTCAGGTCCCAAACTTCCGGGACCATTTTGAGGATCTAAACGATGTTTTTTGGGCTCGACAACGCCTAGCATGTAGCCAGAGGCAAATGCTATCATGAATAAAATATGTACTCCTTTACTATACCTCTTCAACGATGTATCGATCGCCCCAAACGAAGATCGTATATAAAATCTATGCCCTCTGAAAGTTGACATATCAACTACCCCCATCGGGGCCCATAAACCTTTTGGCGTTTCATCTCTCGAGGTTAGGTAATTTGATGTTTAGGGTTTTCTCATTTATGTTTTATGTTAAAAATACCTTTGGAGCCTCATTGTATTCATCTTCTTGCTAATAAGTGTAGCCACTCACATCTCTTCTTAGAGATAAGTTGACACCATTCAAGCAAGTTTTTTTAAGTCTACATTTTTACAGTTTTAGTAGGTTCTTTTTATTAATAGAAGTCAAGTTTTACTTTATCTCTATGTGTTTATTTTCTATACATATGTATTTCATTTCATTCCATTTACAAATCTAGATGACATATTAGATAATTAGTTATTTGTCAAATGATGGTATGATGGTAGTAAGGGTAGTATGAGTTGCATCGTTGATAATATCTTCCTTTTCTACCATTTAATATAATAAACCTTAAAGGCGATTAAAAAGAGACACACTCATATCACCCAATAGTAAACCCTAAAGGTAATAGAAGTTGAAAATGGAAATTTTCTTCCACATGGAATGTAATATTTCATTGTGACTTGTAGTTGTGTGACTGGACATGATCCAATCTTGGTTGAAGTACTTTGAAAATAATAATCAAGTCACCTAACATACACCAATAATAATCCTTTCAACAAAAAAATCATAACATCGTAACATTCAGTTTCCAAATCTACAAAACATTAGAACACAATAATAAATTCAAAATTTTCCAAATGCGCATTTAACAAGAAAATGTGACAGGATGTCCAAGTACATAATGATAACTTGTGTTGTAACAACCTAAGAGGGTGTGACATGAATGACAACATTTTTTTTCCTTTCAATATAAGACAACTAAGTATTCTAGATCTAATAAAATAGAGTAATTGGCACAATAGTTACCTAATAAGGAAGGCATTCCATTTCTAAACAATGCATTTAAACAATTTCACATTTAATAGGATATTCTAGAAATTCATGTTGACAAACTAATTAAAAATAAATTAGAGTGCATATAAGACATTTTCTTTATTAGAGTCCAAGTGTTGATCTAGCTAGTGATCTATGAACAAAGTATTAACTAGGAGGGGAAATCACATCTAATCGGAATTTTTTCATCCAACCAATGCACTAACCTTCATTAGGAAATTTCCCCTTGAGAAGTGGTCAAGCTCAATGAGGTGAGGAAAGTAGTGTGCATGAAACTCTCTTTAGATAACATACAATTCCCAAATAAATTCCACATATTAGACCTCTAGTGGATCAACCTTATCATGGTGGATAGGCTCCTAAACTTACAACACGCTCATACCACATAGGGTTATGGTGTGTAGGGTTCTTACTACCACTCTAGCCCTTGATACATAACCCTGGTTGGTTATGCAACATACTCGGTAGTGGCACCCCATTGAAAGGGTATTACTACCACTCTATCCTCTAATGAATACCCCAGTTTGTCAAGCATCATAAGGGCCCAAATAAATACAAATACCAGGAAAAATGAACATTAGTACCCCTGGTTGGTTAGGTACAATTCCAACCCCTTCGTCCACTCAAACTAGGTTAGAGAAAAGAATAATTTTCCTTACCAAGTACACAATTCAAAACATAAATGGCTTGCATAGGTAGAAAACCTTAGAACCCTTAATCATGAACCATCCAACCCCTCTCCGAGGAAAACAAATTCTTTTATAATCTTTCTAAAGAGAAAGAATTTTCCCAAGATTTCTCTCTTATCCTTCGCTCTACCCCTACGAGCTCATGCAAAAGCGAATTAAGACTATTAAAAATTTACAAGTGTCATAAATGAGTAAAAAGTGAATTATGGATCTCCCCTTTTAAGATTTTTGCCGAAATCAACTTTTATAAGCATTTTAAGTCTTTTTCTCATTTCTCAAACTTTCTAAAAACTAGGACTAATGATTCACCTCATTGAACATGAACCCCATTTCACCATTTCGTATTAAGCATAACTCCCCTTCCTTTGTCAATATCTCTATCCTATAACAAGTCATCATTTTCCATTAGTATAAAATATACATACCATATAATCATCATGCAACATAAAGAAATGACATCATTATCACTATATGCATATATGCATTAGTCTTCCTCATATAATCTAAATTTTTTACAACAAAATAAAGACATCATTATCACTATATGCATTAGCCTTCGTCATATAATCTAATTTTTTTACAACAAAATAAATTAAATATTACTCATCATAACTTATAGAAGGTATAACTATCAAATCACATATATGTCCCACTCTAAGAAAAAAAAATACAAAAGAAATAATCATCCAACGAATGAAGAGTCCAAAACCCATCTCCTAACTATCATCCTAAGACACATAATGTAGAAAAAAAAAGATAACTAGGACAAGGAGCATCGATCCTAAAGTGGGACACATCATCAATCACATTCCATCAAAATTATAATTCATGATGATCAACATAATTACATGCCCAATAAAAAGACTACTTATCAACAAGTAAAACTAATGATTTAGGAACACCCATCCATTATCCCCTAAGTTTAAGTTTAGACAGTCATGAGATTTCCCTAAGTTTAAGTTTAGACAGTCATGAGATTTCTTTGGGACTTGACCAATCATCAGAGTAAAGTCCCCTAGAGCTTTCTAAGAAATGAGCGCAAACTTCCATAATTACTTGACGTTTGCCACAATTTTTCTACTTTGTACACCAATAAATGACGATTTTCTTGCTAAAATCTTGAGTCATTTCAATCTCTGAGAATTTCTAAGAAACGTGTCCCATATTGGGTTTCGTTGTAATCATCCGATTGGTCTCATAGCAAAATCTTCTAAACGTCATGGAATTCTTGTAAACGTGCTTCCAAAGGGACCACGTAGGTAGTCTTCTAAACGCGTTGAATTTTCGATGACACGTAATCTTGTAAATGGGTGGGATTTAAAGCGAAATAGTATTGTTATATGAAATGATTATAAATAGTTAAAATTATGGTTTTAAATTAAATTTTACAAAATATCAAGAATTTATGTCTAAATAAAATTTTACAATATTTTAAAACAAATATTTATGTAAAATTTTTAAAAGCTTAAAAACAATGTCAATCATAAATAAATAAATAAAATTTTACAAAATATTAAATATATTTTAAAATAAATATTTACCACGTATTTATCTGTACTGAATTTTTTTTTAAACTTAAAAACAATGTCAATCATATATATCATAAAATGAATAATGTAAATGGGTGGAATTTAAACGAACTATTATCCTTATATGAAATGACCATAAATAGTTAAAGTTATTTATGTTATAGGACAATTTATAAGAAATTTTATTTTATATTGTTAAAATAATAAATTTTAAATTTGAGTTTTATTATAAATATTTATTCTAAAATATTGATATATAACAATTTTTTTTTATTTAAAAAATAAAAATTTACAAAACATTAATTTTAATTTAATAAGATTTTTAAAATAAATTTTATAATAATAATAATATATTTTTAAGGATACAGTCAAGCCATATATTAAATTGGTGTATGACATCCATTGTTTGTGGGACAAGAGACTTTATTGGTGTAAGGATTTGATTATTAAAGTTTATATAAGCATATATACCCTACTTCTCTCTCGATTTGAACCCATTTGACTATTAAAGTCTACAGAAGCATACATACCCTACTCTTCTCTCAATTTGAACCCTATAACCTATAAAAAGAAAACACATATTCTTAACCATTAAACCCACTCATATTGTATAAAAACATTAAAATTTAAAAACAAATATTTATAACATATTTTTTTCCTATCAAAATATTTTAAATACTCACAATTAAAGCTAACTATTCATTATAAGGTGTGCCACTGCCACCTCAAACAAAGAGTCCAAATAACATTTGAGGTTTTGTGAGTAAAAAATCCAAATAACATTTTGAAATTGACAAATAATAATTATTTAATAATGATATAATAATAATATACTTTGAGATATATATTTTTAAATATATTTTTAAATGTAAAATATTTTATTAGTTATTTTTAAAATTTACTTAAAAATAAATTATTAGTATATTCGTATATCTTTTTAACTTGGTTAAATAACATGTTGGTTGGAAGTGAAATGATTTGAATTTATAAAAAGATATACTTAATTTTCGTGAGAGTTGTAAACAAGATCTAATTCAAAAGGTCTCTCATATGGGAAGTTGTATTATTGGTAATTAACTTTAAGCTATCTATTATAATTATTCAAAGTATGTTATTGATAAGAAATTTAAATTTATAAATTTATTTTATTTTTTATTAATTTATATAAGAGAATTTTTTTATTAAATATAATGATGATATACATTTAATTTACAAGAACAAAATAAACAATATGAATAACAAGACACTCTTCAAAATTGTTTCACAATTTAGTCAAAATCATTAATTCTTTAAATCATCATGGGTTCAAGTAGGGATGACATAATGAATGATGCCATAAAAAATTATAGGATAACAAAAAATTAAGATATTATAAAGAGGTGGTTAACCCTAACCATGAAGATCAAAAGTATCTCTTTGTTTTGACTACGATAAAGAAGAGAATCAATATTGCTAAATCCCCAAAATAGACTTTTGTCATTTTATTTAAGCCATGTTTTTTTTTT
>ML783297.1:510496-527682 GCA_009831015.1 Picea engelmannii
CTTCCTCATATAATCTAAATTTTTTACAACAAAATAAAGACATCATTATCACTATATGCATTAGCCTTCGTCATATAATCTAATTTTTTTACAACAAAATAAATTAAATATTACTCATCATAACTTATAGAAGGTATAACTATCAAATCACATATATGTCCCACTCTAAGAAAAAAAAATACAAAAGAAATAATCATCCAACGAATGAAGAGTCCAAAACCCATCTCCTAACTATCATCCTAAGACACATAATGTAGAAAAAAAAAGATAACTAGGACAAGGAGCATCGATCCTAAAGTGGGACACATCATCAATCACATTCCATCAAAATTATAATTCATGATGATCAACATAATTACATGCCCAATAAAAAGACTACTTATCAACAAGTAAAACTAATGATTTAGGAACACCCATCCATTATCCCCTAAGTTTAAGTTTAGACAGTCATGAGATTTCCCTAAGTTTAAGTTTAGACAGTCATGAGATTTCTTTGGGACTTGACCAATCATCAGAGTAAAGTCCCCTAGAGCTTTCTAAGAAATGAGCGCAAACTTCCATAATTACTTGACGTTTGCCACAATTTTTCTACTTTGTACACCAATAAATGACGATTTTCTTGCTAAAATCTTGAGTCATTTCAATCTCTGAGAATTTCTAAGAAACGTGTCCCATATTGGGTTTCGTTGTAATCATCCGATTGGTCTCATAGCAAAATCTTCTAAACGTCATGGAATTCTTGTAAACGTGCTTCCAAAGGGACCACGTAGGTAGTCTTCTAAACGCGTTGAATTTTCGATGACACGTAATCTTGTAAATGGGTGGGATTTAAAGCGAAATAGTATTGTTATATGAAATGATTATAAATAGTTAAAATTATGGTTTTAAATTAAATTTTACAAAATATCAAGAATTTATGTCTAAATAAAATTTTACAATATTTTAAAACAAATATTTATGTAAAATTTTTAAAAGCTTAAAAACAATGTCAATCATAAATAAATAAATAAAATTTTACAAAATATTAAATATATTTTAAAATAAATATTTACCACGTATTTATCTGTACTGAATTTTTTTTTAAACTTAAAAACAATGTCAATCATATATATCATAAAATGAATAATGTAAATGGGTGGAATTTAAACGAACTATTATCCTTATATGAAATGACCATAAATAGTTAAAGTTATTTATGTTATAGGACAATTTATAAGAAATTTTATTTTATATTGTTAAAATAATAAATTTTAAATTTGAGTTTTATTATAAATATTTATTCTAAAATATTGATATATAACAATTTTTTTTTATTTAAAAAATAAAAATTTACAAAACATTAATTTTAATTTAATAAGATTTTTAAAATAAATTTTATAATAATAATAATATATTTTTAAGGATACAGTCAAGCCATATATTAAATTGGTGTATGACATCCATTGTTTGTGGGACAAGAGACTTTATTGGTGTAAGGATTTGATTATTAAAGTTTATATAAGCATATATACCCTACTTCTCTCTCGATTTGAACCCATTTGACTATTAAAGTCTACAGAAGCATACATACCCTACTCTTCTCTCAATTTGAACCCTATAACCTATAAAAAGAAAACACATATTCTTAACCATTAAACCCACTCATATTGTATAAAAACATTAAAATTTAAAAACAAATATTTATAACATATTTTTTTCCTATCAAAATATTTTAAATACTCACAATTAAAGCTAACTATTCATTATAAGGTGTGCCACTGCCACCTCAAACAAAGAGTCCAAATAACATTTGAGGTTTTGTGAGTAAAAAATCCAAATAACATTTTGAAATTGACAAATAATAATTATTTAATAATGATATAATAATAATATACTTTGAGATATATATTTTTAAATATATTTTTAAATGTAAAATATTTTATTAGTTATTTTTAAAATTTACTTAAAAATAAATTATTAGTATATTCGTATATCTTTTTAACTTGGTTAAATAACATGTTGGTTGGAAGTGAAATGATTTGAATTTATAAAAAGATATACTTAATTTTCGTGAGAGTTGTAAACAAGATCTAATTCAAAAGGTCTCTCATATGGGAAGTTGTATTATTGGTAATTAACTTTAAGCTATCTATTATAATTATTCAAAGTATGTTATTGATAAGAAATTTAAATTTATAAATTTATTTTATTTTTTATTAATTTATATAAGAGAATTTTTTTATTAAATATAATGATGATATACATTTAATTTACAAGAACAAAATAAACAATATGAATAACAAGACACTCTTCAAAATTGTTTCACAATTTAGTCAAAATCATTAATTCTTTAAATCATCATGGGTTCAAGTAGGGATGACATAATGAATGATGCCATAAAAAATTATAGGATAACAAAAAATTAAGATATTATAAAGAGGTGGTTAACCCTAACCATGAAGATCAAAAGTATCTCTTTGTTTTGACTACGATAAAGAAGAGAATCAATATTGCTAAATCCCCAAAATAGACTTTTGTCATTTTATTTAAGCCATGTTTTTTTTTTTCTTTTTATATTATTAAGTGTTTTCTTCCTCTTTAAATCCTTAAAAATGATGTCACATAAATTTTATTAAGAACCAAGAATTTGTGCAAGAAGGGGAGAGCTAGGTGCATGGGGATGCATGATAAGGAAGTGTCCACTTCCCAGAGGTCAATGGCCAATACAAGGGAAACTTGAGAGGCAAGGGAGGAAGGGAACATGTTTCAAGATTTGTCCTTAAAGTAAGAAAAGAAGTTAGATAAAGAGGTGGAAGAAGAGGTTCGGGTTCAAAGGATGGACATTTCAAATACATAAATTCTAGAAGAAGTACAGAACAAGGGATAATTTTTTTTTAAGATTGTTGAGACATATTGGATTGTGAAATCCATGGTCAGGTATGCTCTGTATAGGTCCAAGAGGGAGCAGGAGGACCTTCTACATGCAATTTGCATCCTAGAAGGGAAATTCGAGTTTTATGTCAATATTAGTATGGTATCTGTTTTAAGGTTTCTCGTGCCAGTCAAAATCCTGCGCAATAGGTCGAAGATGATGGTGCTCCAAGCCCACTTCGTTCAAAAAGTTGTCTATTGGAGATGGACCTAGGAGAGACAGATGAGGCAGTGTTGGACATGAAGCTCGAGACTAAGCCACTCAAAGCACAACCCAATGATGATTCACATGGTTAAATGGTTCATTGAAGTGTTGTCAAATGGTTTCATTATAATTATGTTTCCATCTAGTCATAGTGATAGCACTAAATAATATGTCTTCATTTTTAGCTTTATTGGTTTAGCTATAAGTAGTCTCAAACAAGACTCTGGAAAAACATCTTATTTTTCTCTACTAAACCTCGTGATTCAAAAATGAAAACATTGAATTTTTTACTAGGGTATGGATTTGGTTTCCATTTTGATGGATTCTCCAAAAAATTATGTAAATTTTATGCATATAATAGATAAATCTATGTGTGTGTGTGTGTGTATATATATATATATATAGATATTCATAATTTACATTATTACTTAAATGTATATATATTAAATGTTTTTTTATGAAATTAATAATAATAATAATAATAATTTTTATGACTAGGGGAATCGACAACAACGGCAGTATCGTACTCGCGTGACACGGGGTCGAATCCTGTCAGCTACCTTATAACCCCTAGGGATAATTGCACAACCCACAAACATGCCTCCAGATAAATCGAGGTTTGAACTCGTGACCTGTGTAACAAAATGAACACCTTAACAGTACGTTTGTTGGCCACTAGACCAAACCCCTACGGGAAAATTAATAATTATTATTACTTTAATGTAAATGATTCTTTATAAGATGCATGCATGTGTAGATATACACACACATAAAAAGTTTTAACTTAAAATAACACATCCAAAATGCTAGTTTTTCCTTATTTATTTTTAGGGGCATCTAATCCGTAAGTCACTCAGGGATCGCATCCAGTCTGGACCGTACCAACCCTTAACATAGTTGGATTTTGAGGTGTCCTTAGAAGTTTCGAACCGATGACTTTCACTTATGAAGTGCCTTAACAATGCACTCCCTCAATAACTTTTCTATACCTCAGAGACAAACATATATCATAATTAACTTCTTAACATAATATTATAAATTTACTTCTAATATATAAAAATAAAATTTGATAAAACAATCCTATATTAAAAAAATATTAACTATGTAACATATAAAAACAAAATTTGATTAAAACAAATATATTGTTAAAAAATATTATCTATCTTAAGTCAAAACTCTATTTCAACTCTATTGTAAAGTAAATATAGTTATAATACCTTAATTTTGTATAAAAATAAAATTTGATAAAACAAATATATTATTAAAAAAATATGATCTATTTTAAATCAAAACTTTATTTCAAGTTTAGTGTAAAGTAAGTATAGTTATAATATTAAAGTTTATTAGAATGTAACTATAGTTATAATATTAAAGTTGTAATATCTAGATTTTAATTTTTAAATTATGAATGTGGATGTAATGATGAAATGACTATATACTATACATATGTGGCTTTGTAAATATGTACATTAAACTATAATAAAAATGTTTATAAGGTTGTGCAAGATATTAAATATAATAAATATGCAGAACGGAAATAAAATGTTAGAAATGATAGAATAACAATAATATATCCAACATAATCTTCACAATAATACAAAAATGATATAAGAACAACAAAAATAACACTTTGATTCAGAAAGCAATGTTCACAGGCCTCTTCGAGGGGGCAACCTCCAATTGAGCAACGCTCTGTTACAATAATCTCCAAGCTAGGGTTTTCATACCCTCGACCCTTATTTATACTAAATATGTCTATCAAGAGAAGCATCTAGAGGAAGATCCTTCTAGAAGCAGAAGCTTATATTAGGTCTTCTTACATCTACCTTATTCTATTTTATTGAAAGGCCTTATTAATATTGACCTTTATTACATCTGAATATATTGATCCACCTATGTGCGGATTAGGACCCTAACATGTCTGCCCCCTTAAAAACAACCTTGTCCTTAAGGATTGAGATGTGGAAATTGCTGCAGAATGGTAGCTGGTTCCCAAGTGGCATCTACTGGAGTTGTATCTTTCCACTGGACTACAAATTCCTTGATGGTTCTCTGACGCAGGTGACGCTCACGCTGGTCCAAAACTGCTTCTGGCTGTAGCCAAATGGATCCTTCTTTAGCTAACTCGGGAAGGTTGGTTTAAATTTGGCACCTAGTTCCAATCACCTTCTTTAAGCATGAAACATGAAAAACTAGATGTAGCTTCCACTGACTAGGCAGAGCTAATTGATATGTGACTTGTCCCACACGCTTGAGAACTGTATAAGGACCATAAAATTTGGGCGTTAACTTCTGACAATGCTCAGCCTTGAGGGAAGTTTGCTTGTATGGTTGCAGTCACAGAAACACCTGATCCCCTTCTGCAAATTGACGTTCAAAGTGACCTTGATCTGCTTGTTTCTTCATGCGATTCTGTGCCATGACCAAGTTCTCTTTAAGGGTATGAAGAATATCCTCTCGAACTGTAAGTGTTTGGTCAACCGTCTGGGCCTTCGAGGTACCCGGTAAGTATGAGAGAACTGGAGGTGGCTTCTATCCATATACTGCTTCAAAAGGATCATGCGAGTAGCTGCATGATAGGAAGTGTTGTACCACCATTCAGCTAGGGGTAGCCATTGAGCGCACTGATGTTGTTTTTCAGAGTCAAAACACCTCAGATATTTTTCCAAACACTTGTTGACAACTTCTGTTTGACCATCAGGCTGGGGATGATAAGTTGTGTTGAGATGCAATTGGGTGCCCTATAGCTTAAACAGTTCTTGCGAAAAATTGCTTGTGAAAGTTGGGTCACGATCAGAAATAATAGAGTGTAGCATGCCATGAAGCTTGAAGACCTGGTCCATGAAAAGTTGAGCCACCGTTGATGCAGTAAATGGGTGTTGAAGAGAACATAAATGAGAATACTTGGAAAGGTGATCCACAACCACCATTATGACTAATTTATTCCCTGATTTGGGTAAGCCGGTAATAAAGTCCATAGAGATGTCCTTCCAAATGGCAAGTGGAATCAAAAGCGGTTGTAGTGTGCCCAGAGATTTGACTGTTTCTCCCTTGTTGCGTTAACACACCTCACATTCAGCGATAAAATTATAGATGTCCTATTTCATACCATCCCCAAAAAAAGAACGTTTGACCCTGTCATATGTTTTGGTGAACCCCGAGTTCCCTGCTATGGGTGTAGCATGAAGCTCAGAAAGTACCATGGATTTAAGATTTGATTGCTTACTTAAATACAAACGTCCTTTGTATCGAAGCTCATCCTGGAGCCAAGAGTACCCTGGGTGAGCCAGAGCCTTGGTCTTCAATTGCTGGATCAGATGCAAACTTTTGGGATCTTGAAGCCATTCCTGGTGCACAGCTTGGAGCCAATCGTGTACAATGAAGGAAAGAGAAGAAAGGGATCCTTCTTCTTCATATTTTCGGGACAGTGCATCTGCCACTACATTGTCTTTTCCCTTCTTGTAAATGATCTCATAATCATAACCAAAGAGCTTAGTCACCCATTTTTGTTGCTCCTAGGAGGAAATGCGTTGTTCCAGAAAGTACTTGAGGCTTTGATGGTCGGTCTTAATTTGGAAGCGTTGCCCTAAGAGATAAGGGCACCACAGATCAATGACATGCAGAATAGCCAACATTTCCTTTTCATAAATGGGTTTTCCCAGATTCCTTTTAGACAGTTGCTTGTTGGTGAAGGCCAAAGGTCGACCCTCTTACATAAGGACAACGTTGATTCCTTTCCCTAAGGCATCACATTCCAACACAAAGGTCTTTTTGAAATTAGGAAGGGCCAGAACCAGAGTGGTGCACATGGCCGTCTTCAAGGTTTGAAAAGCTTGAGTAGCGGATGGAGTCCAAGTGAAAGAGTTCTTTTTTAGGAGAGCAGTGAGAGGTGCTACAATCTTTCCATAGTTCTTAACAAACTTGCGATAATACCCTGTTAAGCCCAGAAATCCACGTAAGATTTTGAGAGTCTTTGGGTGTGGCTGGTCTTGCATAGCTTCAATCTTTTTCGGATCCACCCTAACACCATCCTTTCCAACCAGATGACCCAAGTATTCTACTACTGAGGCACCAAAAACACATTTAGACTGTTTCAGGAAAAGTTGGTGCTGGGAGAGGAGATGGACAACTTGATCCACATGAGTAAGATGGTCTGTCCAAGTTTTTCTATAGATGAGGATATCATCAAAGAAAACTAAGACAAAATGATGAAGAAAGGGATGGAAAACATGATTCATGAGGCTTTGGAAGGTGGAGGGGGCATTACACAAGCCAAAGGGCATGACCAAAAACTCATAGTGGCCCGCATGAGTGTGAAAGGCCATCTTGGGAATGTCTGCCTCTTTCATACGTATCTGGTGATAGCCCAAGTGAAGATCAAGTTTAGTAAAGAATTGGGTGCCACTCAATTCATCTAGGAGGTCATCAATGACAGGATTTGGAAATTTGTCTTTAATGGTCAGTTTGTTGAGGGCACGAAAGTCAAGACACATTCTCCAAGAACCTTCTTTCTTTAGGACCATGACTATAGGAGAAGAGTAAGGGCTCATACTAGGGTGGATAACGCCTGCATTAAGGAGTTCCTGGACCATTTTCTCAATTTCATTTTTTGGTGAAAAGGGGTGGCGATATGGACGGATATTGGGAGGAAGGATTCCGGGCACAAGGGGAATGGAATGATCATGAACACTGCGAGAAGGAGGGAGTCCTTGGAGAGTGGAAAATACCATTTGATGTTTAGAAAGGAGAGCTTGGAGGTCATGCGACACTGGGGGTGTCTTTGTTGCTTGTATTGCATGGAGTTGGGCAATGACACCAGAATGACCTTTTTTGAGCATCTTTTCCATGCGATGGGAACTAATGACCTCAGGTGAACCAATAGTGATGCCTTGGAATTTATATTGGTGGCCTTCCTGGTTGAATTGCATGGTTAATGCCTTAAAATACATGAGAATGGGACCCAAAGTTCTTAGCCAGTCTGCACCCAACACAATGTCACAACCACCCATGTCGATAGAAAACATATGGGATTTTAGGTGGTAGTCACCGATTTGGAGACGCACATTTTCATAGCACCCTCCACATTTCATGGAACCACAATTGGCAATCATGATTTTGAAATTGTTGACATCATGGATGTAACAATGAGTTTCTTGGGCAATGCGGTGATGAATAAAATTACGGGTGCTTCCACTATCAACCAGAATGATGACCTTCCAATGCTTGATGTAACCAATTAACTTGAGGGTTTGGGGAGCAGAAAATCTAGTGAGAGCATTGAGGGAAATGACGGGTTCTACTTTGGGAGAGTCTGAGGGAGGGGTTATGTCAGTGATTTCAGGTGACTCAGACACAAGGGGAGTTTCAACATCCTCTTCTGAAATATCCTCAGAGATGGCCATAAAAAGATTTTGTTCCTTACACTTGTGGCTCGGGAAATATTCGTCATCACAATTATAACAAAGGCCTTTGAGTTTGCGTTCATCCATTTCATCCCTGGTCAATTTTTGGATCTTTAATGGGGTGGAGGGAGTAGTGGGAGTGACAAGTTTAGGGAGAGGGATAAAGGAGGGTTTTGGGTTTTGAGATGATACAACCTGTTGTGCTTCTTTATCTCTTTTAGTAGCCTCCACCCAAGTTGAGGGTCGAGCCATGAGGACATGGGCCCGAATCTCCTCCTTGAGGCCACTGATAAAACACTCTCGAAAGAAAGCATCAGTCATGCCCTCTATTCGAAAAGCCAGGCGCTCAAAGGCAGCTATGAAGTCTTCTAATGTTCTGGATTGTTTCAACTTTGTCAAATAGTCCAAATGGTTGGTGTCCATGTCAAAGCATTCATAAAGCTCAGTCAAAAATTGGGTCCAAGCAATATACCCTTGACGGGAAGTTTTTCTCCATTGCCACCATTGCCAACGTTCTTGATCTAGATGGAGAACACCATACCAAAGTTTGGCCAAGTCATATGTGATGCCGTATAAAGAGAAATAATGTTCCATTTGGGTTACCCAACCAGTGGGGTCCGAGCCATCAAATTTGTTCACATCCACCCATGAAAGGCATAGGTCACATTGAAAGTGATGGTTCTAAAAGGTATGGGAATGGGAGGAATGTTCGCCTTCGGTCTTTGGAGGTGCTTGAGAGAAATGGTCATCTGTAGGGATCTTCAGTTTGGTGCAAAGGGATGCAAAGACAGATTCAAGATGGGTGGTCAGTTCTTGTTTGAATTCCTCCATTAAGGATTGCATGGCTATATTTATGGTTTTATTGATGGATGAATCGATGGAGGCAACAATAGCACTGAGTTGTTTCACTTCTTTTTGGGTTTCGAGGAAACCAGATTGCAAGGGGTTGAAGCGAGTTTGCAGATCTTGGCTACGGGTATGGGCCATGAGGATGGGTGAACTAAAAAGGGGCAGGCAGGGTAAAAAATTTTGCCGAAAAATGATATGGATGAATGTGATAAGGGCGGAGAGATGAATCCAATGGAATAGGTCTCAAATAATGGTGAAAAAAATTCTAGCCTTTTTTTTTTTGGTTATTTTTTTTTTTTACACCTGCAGAGTTATACTCCGGTCTGAAGAATACTGCAGTGATGAAATCCCCAAATGCTTAACCAGAAAGAAGTGTGTGTTTACTTGGCAACCCGAACACAGTTGCGCAACAATAGATCTGGTCTTTTTTAATTTGTTTATGTTTTTGTCCCCCAAGGGTTAGGTATTCAAGGGTTCTATAGACAAGGGTTTTCCCTTTGCTATAGCTCTCTGATATACGTGCAGGGTCCAATAGTATTACTCGGCCCAATATCTCGGGGCACTAACTAAAGAGGATAGACTATACCCTTAACCGTACTACCCAACTACCCAGGTACTAGAGAGCATCTTCCTGAGTGATGTTCTCGGTGACACTGTAGCAGTCCGACGACCGATAGGTTTATCTAAAGAGTGCTTTAGGAAATCTAGGTTGATTTGTACACAGGTGTTGTCTGATGCGCTACCACCTGAAGGGGTACCAACAAGGGTTACAAGGGTGGCCAATAGATGTGCGCTTAAGAACCACTTGTATTTCCTGCGTGTATGAATCCCTCAACCGTGGGTTTATGCGTGTAACGACAGATATCTGTGGCTTAAAGATGTCATAATACGTCTCTACCCTGGAAAAAAAAATCCCACAATTTCTGCCAAGGAAAGTGCTCTGATACCACTTGCAAGATACTAGATATAATAAATATGTAGAACATAAATAAAATGTTAGAAATGGAAGAATAACAATAATATATCCAGCATAATCTCCACAATAACACATAAATGATATAAGAACAACAATAGAAATAACACTTTGATTCAGAAAGCAATGTTCACAGGCCTCTTCAAGGGGGATACCTCCAATCAAGCAACACTCTGTTACAATAATCTCCAAGCTAGGGTTTTCATACCCTCGACCCTTACTTATACTAAATATGTCTATCAAGAGAAGCATCTATAGGAAGATCCTTCTAGAAGTGAAATCTTCTATTAGGTCTTCTTACATACACCTTATTCTATTTTATTGAAAGGCCTTATTAATATTGACCTTTATTACATCTGAATATATTGATCTACCTATGTGCGGGTTAGGACCCTAACAGGTTACAAACAAAGAAGGGAAAAAAACGAGGTTATGAATCCACTAGAGGGAAAAGTGAGGGGGGTTGGGGAGGTAAGTGGAAATGATGCTATTATATTGTTGTGTATCCATATCCTAAGTTTCCTAACCATTTCCTATCTTTATTTAATTATTCAAAAATCACGAGATTAGTTTCCAAAGGGGGGAGATGGGTGGACTTCTCATGAGGTCATGTGGTATCTCCTTTACATGAAAATATAATCTATGACTTTGGGAATGAGAGTTCATTCTCATTCATTATTATTTATTCAATTTTTTTTTCTTTAATATTGGACTGCCATAGTATTATTTCCATGAAACTATGAGGAATGAGGAGTTGATTTCATGAAACTTTTTGAAAAACCATGAATGTGATATCGATGATGATTGAGATAAAGAGAAATTTAATTTATATTTTAAATTTTTTAAATCCAAACAATATATATTCTTTAGATAGTCTATGCTTGAGCATTGGAGGGAAGTGGGATAGTCAAATGGACTAATTAGTAGAGAAGGGGATCCCATTCCTAGTTAGGTGCAACCTCGGGAGGAAGAATGATAGGTTGATTGTGATTGCTATAGTGCTAGTTTTATTTATCTAGATGAATTATCAGAATTTGGGCTGAGAGTGAGACATTACAAACAATAGGTAGGATTTCTCTCTTGTGGATTCATAGTCACGGCTTGGGGTGATATTTGTTACATAGATATTATGTGTAACAAAGATCCTATGGTTGAGTGGAATGTTCTGCATTTGTATCAAATTTGTGGATAACTTCCTAGAAACATAAGTATTCTTTTGTTGTTTATGAATACACAAACACTATTGTTTTGTTTATATATGGATTACTAATGGATTTATAGTTTTCTTTCTCTTAAATGAATCTAAGTTATCTTATTAAAATGAATTACATTAGAAGCTTTCATTCTTAGTTATGGAGTCATATTTATATGGATTTGTTTTCTCATGACTATCGTAATTCTTCATTAGAAAGAAGTTGTGTTGTAAACATATTGTTTCTAGGTACCTCGTCACCTCAATTTGTATATAGAGGTGATAGGGTATCTTATAATATGGGTAAATTGGATTTACTACTTACAACATTGTGGATGCATAGATATAATTAGATCATATGGAGATAATTTACAACCTACCTACCAATGTTTTGTTAAAAGGCCTTAACAGAAATAGAAAAATAATAATTTTGCAAGCCATATGTTTAAAAAAATGATAATGAAGAGGTGCATAATGTCATTATGGGGAAATTAATGGATTTGAAATGCTCAAATGGTGTTATTGATAAATCATGCAAAACGCGTAGGAAATTAATATTGGTTATAATAATAAATAGTAGAATCAAGCTATGCAGGAAAAGTGGGGTGAATCTCATAAATAAAAAAATTAAATGGCCATTATTAGAGTTAAATTTCTCAATAATAGAGTTGTAAATAAGTCTATAGAGAAAAAGAATTGACTAGAGGTTGATTTAGGAAGTTCATGGTGTAAATCCACATTGATTATGGTCATTAAATTGTTAAGGATGTAGCCAAAGGCCAAGCATTGGAATTAGGTAATTGCGGGGCTTAATTATTGAAGGAAATTGCGATTAAAAAGTGTGACTATGGGTTTATTTAAATGGACCTAATTGGCCAACATGAAAGAGTTGTGACAGGTCAAAATAAGGGTATAAGTGGAATCCATTAAATAAGGAAGAGTTCTATGGTTGGAATGTAAGAGAAGTTTTGGAGAAAAGTGGTATTGGATAGGTTGTATGTGGTATTGTGGATCCTTGACGAGTGATTTTAGAAACCAAAGTTTGAGCTCCACAATGGCTAAGAAGGTTCCATTTGGACAATTGATTTACCATTTCAGAGGTTGTAGGGCATAATAAAGTTCAAAAAGTTTATCCTTTGCAATAGATTTGGATCATTGATCTCGGTCATCAACTAAGTGGTAAGTGGTTTTTGGAAATGGAAGTAAGTGGTTTTTGGATCCCCAAAGAGTGAGTTTGGAAACCACACTCCAAGCTTCGTAATCACTAATAAAATGACACATGTTTAGGTGGTTTAAAATTGTTGAGGGTGAGATACTCGTTAAAGACCTATATGTTAGCCTTCATAATTGTTGTATGATTTCCACATGTAAAGGTAGAACACCACCAACATATGCCATGGATACATATAACGAGAAGGACCCCTAGAGACATCAACTATGAGATGTGTTCCATGTGGATAATGTATATAAGAGAAAATGGATAAATAAAAGGAAAGGGGCATGAAAGACATGGAAAAGGTAATGTGTGCATAGCGTTAAGGTGACATGGAAGGAATAGAGGGTGACATGGTAGTGCTAGATAATGACATGTAGGATCCAAGTGGACACATGCCATTCCACATTAGCCAAATGCCATGTTAGAAAAATAAGAAGTTAGTTTAAAAAAAAAGTTCCTTATTTTGTCCATAACATGAACATATGAACTTCGATGAAGCTAATTGTTTTAGTTTATGTTTGTAGTAAGAAGGACCACAAAAATGACAGTGAGATTAATATTGCATATTTGCCCTAACATTCCTAGAAAAAGGCAATTATCAGTTTTCAAAGGATTATCCCATGCTCACTAATGGAAGCTCAATTGAGTATCAAATTTGGAAAGAATGGAATTCCTAGGTTTTTGGAGTGGAGTTTAAGAAATAGGTCTAAATCCACTATTCCATAAGTCTTTTGGTAGTGTTTGCAATTGTAAAAGGAGGATGAGTGATCCAATATGAGAAATATAGAAAACAAATTCAACGTCGACATTTTATAATCTCCATGATCTAGAAAAATTAGTTCGACTAACATTTTTTCAGATTTGTACAATTTGAAAAATAACAAATTTAGTCAAAATGTATGCCTGAAAATAGTGCCAAAGGTAATACGTTGGCAATTCAAGACTTATGAAAAAATTAACTAGAGTGCCCGATCATTCAGATGAGGAAGTATTAGTAGTTCCCAATATAAAAAAATTCCTTATTCTCACTGTATTTTCTTATACATGTGGTAAAAGTTGGTTTGTGACCTTGTTTGCACAAGCAAAAAAAGTTCATAAATTGAAAAAAAATGGTAACTTCAAAGAAATATAAATTTTATCTTAGAATTCAGAATAGAGGATGAATATAATCATTGAAAATATATTATAGAGAAGAATATACCTAAATATGTAGACTTTAGAGAAGTAATTCCGTATTTTTCCATAATTTAGAAAGAAAAGGGCATGTAGCCTTGATTTGACAAAAAATAACAATGTGGATAGTTTCTAGAATATAGAAGGCCATCGTTTTCCACCCCTAGCTAGTGTATAGGTATCAACGCCCATTTTTACTATGTAAAGACTATCCATATCAAATCTCCCCCATAGAGTCCCAAAACATGCTAATGGAACCATGGAACCCCCCAAAGGCTAGAGATCCCTTAGACATGATCTTTGTGGTGGTGTGCGGCCTTGTTTATGGCCATCAAAATCCATAAGGTGCTTTTTAGAGCGTAAGGTCCTTGCTTTCCTCCCTTGTCCATGGTAGGGGTCTTGATACCCATTCTTATTGTGATAAACATACTAATGGTTCCCATATTGTTCATTTCCATCAAGCATGGGAAATATCCATTTAGGGCACGGACCCTTGTTTTCCTCCCCCAACCATGGTCAGGGTCCTAATACCCATTATTATTATGTAAAACATACTAATGGCACCCATATTCCCATTCGAAGTCATTTTTTATGGCCATTGCGCATGAGAAAATAATACTTATGGTACAAGGGATTTGTTTTCCTCCCCTAATGTTGGAACTTGCAATGGATCCCATATGGTGTTTTTGTAGTCTATGGAATTAGAGGGATGCATTCAAGAGGAGAGATATATTATAGGAATAATAATAGGGACAAACACATACTCAAGAAGAGAGATAGATTTGTGGGAAGGATATCCATTCAAGTTTGTATTCCATTTTCATGAGTATTTGTACAATATAGATATGGTTGGAGAGGTTGTACCCACTCCAACTAATCATTCTTTAGGTTTCATTTATCCTATACATGCATTTACATATTTTATTACATGTATCCATACATTATTATGCATATGTATAATGTATGATGGCTTATTACAATGGCCTAAAAGGACTCCCAACATCTCCCCACACACTCGAATCCTTGCTTGTCCAAAGAAAGTGTGCAGATAAATAATGAATTGTTATTATTTAGCCTTCATCTTCAATTTGGTAAATGCATGTGCAGTCAATGAATTTCGAGTGCTCAACTACCCCACCCAACAATAGTCCTATTGAATCTCTTTTTACACCATCATTCCTTCAAAGCAGTGCTTGGCCCAACCTATGCTAATCTTTCCCCTGCACACACCTTATGGTGGAACACTATGCTTCAACCAACCTACCATTTCTCTGCTTTCTAGATTATGAGATAACAACTCAGAAATTATTTTGCGACTTTTTGTACCAGGGGGCTCAATTAGTTCAATATTTCTTGTGCCATCATCTTGTGTTTTAATCTCTTGTGTGTGTCACATCATCTAATGTCTCTTTCTTGAATGCCTTTAACCGCTATAAAAATGATTATCATCAATGCTCAATCTTTCGGTGATTTATTTCTCTATTGCTTGTTAAATTTTGATGTGATTCTTTATTCTTTTCTGATCTCTAAGAATATATGGTGTATGCATTTGATATTACATGAAGGATTACTTAACTACGAATGTGCACGATAATGACTTGACTCAACGACTAAAAAAAACACATTTTTGTTGGAACCATACTTTTACAAAATCAGCTAAATGTTGTTGACTAGATATCAACTTATGTCGGTGAAGAACGATCTTGTCAGCTAAAGAATGACTTACATTACATAAGTGGAGGGGATTTCCTGTCTTTGGAAGACACATGTTTAACCCCCTTCTTTATTTTAACTTATAATTTACAAATACTTATGACTCAATCAACTCAGTTGATAACACATTTTTTCTTTTTCCACGTAAACTCAACTACTTTCTCCATGTAACTTTTACCATTCTAATAACTCTCGTATTCTAATAAGTGTTGCATGGAAGCGTATTCCCCGCCTAAAAGTTAATTTACTAGGAAAAATTAAAAGTTAATTTGTTGAGTTAATTAAAAGTAAATTAAAAGTTAATTTACCCGGAAATATTATCCTCGGCTTATAGTTGCTGAACAAGATTATCCTCATCTTAATTGTATCATGGACAAGTGGAAAATATTCTCATATGTATTAATTTAATACCATTTAAACTAAATAATTCAAACTCGTTTGTGGCAATGCCATAGCCAAATAATACATCGCCACAACCAAATTCTATCAGTGCTTTCTTTTTATCTACTTTTCAAAATTGTAGTTTCTCTTAATCTTGTTCATGTTATTTCATTTTTACTAATTAAATATGTTAAAAAAATGAATATTTATTAATATTAATATATCATGGACAAGTGCAAAGTTAATTTACAATTCAGCTTATAGTTGCAGAACAAGATTATCCTCATCTTAATTGTATCATGGACAAGTGTAAAATATGCTCAGATGTATTAATTTAATACCATTTAAACTAAATAGTTCAAATTCGTTTGTGGCAATGCCATAACCAAAGAATACATCGCCACAACCAAATTCTATCAGTGCTTTAATTTTATTTACTTTTCAAAATTGTAGTTTCTCTTAATCTTGTTCATGTTCTGCTATTTTTACTAATTAAATATATTTAAAAAATGAATATTTATTACAAATAATCATCCCTTTAATACAAATGAAAATAAAAATAAATGGAATATTTATTATTAGCGAGAGCTATTTCTATTTTGATGCTTTTTGATAAACATAAATATATTTCTTTTTACCCTCTACTTTATCTTTCTGGTTTCTTTGCTTAGTCGTTTTTTCTGAAAATGTCTAGGTGCGTAGGTTGGCGGAATCATGGGTTCACATTTATAGTCATGCTTCTGTATCACGAGTTCGACCGACATCTTCCTCATTCCATACTTAGCCACTTTTTCGATCACGGATTCCTGGGTTGGCGGGCTCAAAATTCCGCTTCTATTGTTCTGTGTCCTCCAAACAATACCTAGAGTTCCATGATATACAAATTGACAACCGAACTCTTGGACTGGTGGGCTCAATATTGCACATATATTATAATTTTTTGTAATAGCCCTGCCATTACGACAACAAGCAACGTACAACATGTCAAAATGTTTTTTTGGAGGATGCGTTAGGAAATTTGTTAAGCCCTAATATTGGCTTATTACCCCTTAATTGGGGCATATTATATTAGTAATGTTATTTTATTTATGTTGGCTTTAGGCCATTAGTTGTAATTATACCTCCTAGTCTCCTATATATACCAAGGAGACATTTTCATTTTGAATCATCTT
>ML783298.1:0-27454 GCA_009831015.1 Picea engelmannii
AATACTCTATAACCCCTAATGCAATAATCTTGACTTTTATAATGCAATGTATGGTAACGTTATAAGTTATATGAAAAATTCAAATTTGTAGAAAGTCATATGCATAAATTGCTTACGCTTGATGAATAGAAGCTCTTAGCAACAACCATAAATTATACTTTGCACCCATTTTGTAAGATAAGAATAAAAAACACTTGCATGTTGTTAGTGGCTAACATTTGGCCATCTTAACTCATGGAACTCATCCTAATCTTATGGTTGGTCTGAGGGAAGGCTGCTTATTTATAAGTTGACATTGAAAATCTTTGGTAGGTGATTGAAAGTTTGGCACAACTAGACTCTGGCACCCTCTATTGGAGGGTGTCAGTGCTTAGGAAACCTCTTTGGTGGAGTACTTGTTGAGATAGGTGTGTCATATAATTTGTAGTATAGATATGGAGTAGGAATACATCCAGAGATGGAGTAGGAATAAATCCATAACTAGTGTAGAGAATAATTGTAGTGTTGAGCAAATAATAGTGCAGTGTTGTAGTGGAGCAGAGATATAACATGGAATAATTACAGAGAAGTGGTAGAGAGCAGTGGTAAGGAATAACCTTTTGGTGGTTTCCAATATGTAGAAATGGTAAACCATAAATCGTTTATGTTTTTTCTTTGCTTATTTATTTGAGTGCTAGGGTGGAGGAAATGATAGAGAGTAAATTTTAGCTTACTGTTATGTTGCCAAATTTTCTCCAGGATTATGCCACTTCTAAACACTCTTGTTGAGAGCACAAAGACTCTATATTGTAACCTTTTAGTTGCTAAATAATACATAGTGTGCTTTAGAGTGTGGGGTTTTTCTCTCAGAAGGGATTTCCCCAAGATATCATGTTGTTAATGATTTCTTGTTTATTTTATGTGTTTGCAAATGTTCTATTTTTAATATCTACACATTCTTCTCTCATGGGTTAGTGTAGGAAGTGTATTGCGCACCTATGCTTCCTCCCATTTGTTATCATAGCTTGATCACCTAAATTACAAGGTGTTAGGGACAATGTTTTTTTAATCTAATCTTTGTTTGAGTGAGAGCTTGTGCAGAAGGAAATATTGTTGCAGATAAATGGTGAGCACATCCAGATTAGAAGTGGAGAATTTTAATGGCACTAACTTTGAGATATGTAAGCTCAAGATGTAATACCTTCTCATAGATTGAGATCTATGGGTTGTAGTTTCTAGAACCAAACCCATTGGTATGGTATATGAAGAGTGGGTGGTGTTGGAGAGAAAGGGAAGAGGCCTTATCATGCTCTATTTCGTTGATTCAATATTATTGAACATTTATGAAGAAAAAACACAACATCTCTCTGGGAGAAGTTGGGGTATTTGTATTAGGATAAATCCTTAGTTCTAAGTCACATGGTTCGGGTTCGAGTTTGGGTTCGGGTTCAACAATGATTAGGTTTGATTCAGGTTTGAATTTTCCAATAAGGTTTGGATGAGGTTCGACTTTAGGTTCAACTATATATGAAATACAATTTTCTTTCAAATTTGTTCTAAGGTTCAAATTCGGGCACATGTTTGAGTTCTTTCAGGTTCAACATTAGGTTTGACGAACCTCAAATGTTTTTTGAGGTTCGCCGAATTTTAAATCTCAAGCTTTAGGTTTGGCGAACCCTATGACTTAACCTTGGTTAATAAACTATTTCTGTAGAAAAAAAATATTTTCCTTGATAATGGGTGATGGTGATTCTATAGCTGAGAATCTGAATGAATTTAATACTATTGTGACCCAATTGATCTCAATTGGAGTGTATATGGATGAGGATGATCATTTTATGACCCTTTTTTGTTCCTTACTAGATTCATGGGACAACCTAATAATGGCCATTGGAAGCACTATGAAGGCATTGGTGCTTGATGAAGTTGTTTCTTCTTTACTCTCAGAGGAGGTGATGAAGAAATCCTCTGAATCCACCAATAAGGCCTTGGTTGTTCATGGAATATTGAAGGAGAAATGAAATAAGAGAGAAAATGGTAGATCAAAATCCCATGTATGGGAGACATTTGTCTCCTGGAAAGTCCAATGCAAAACGATGGAACTGCAGCAATGTCGGGCATTTCAAAAGGGACTGCAAGTGAGAGAAGAAGAAGAAAAAAAATGATTCTGATAATGAGTTTGAACAATGTTCTCAGGAGGATGATGGAGATGCCTTTTTTGCATCTTTGGAAACCTATGTAGGCTAGAGTGCATGGCTGATAGACTCTAGAGCTTCCGTCCATATGACTTCCCATTGACACTGGTTTTTAGTGCATGATAAATATGATGGTAGGATGGTATATCATGGTGATGAATCTCCTCTTAACATTGTTGGTTGCCGAAGAGTCTTGATCAGATTCCCTAAGGTCATAGTAAAGGAGATCAACGGAGACTTGCACATTCCAGGTTTACCATGAAGTGTACTATCAGTGAGCACACTTAATGAAGCAGGTGTGCAGGTTGTTTTCTATGACAAAGGGTGCAACATGGTAACTTTGTGTACACTATTGAGTGTAATAGTTATTTGATTTTTGCAGTAGATAGATCTATAAGATCTACCCCTTCACAATTAGAACCTCCTAAAGATGTTTTTTCTTTAGAAATAAAATTACCTATAGAGAAGACAATGCTATGGCACTAAAGATTGGGCTATATAGGCGAGAATGGCCTACGAGCCTTGAAATCAAAAAATCTTGTTGATGGATTGAATGATTGTTCTCTTGAATTCGATTTATGTGAACATTACATTTATGGAAAACATAACTGTGCTTAATTTTATTCTAGTTCTCATAAATCTTCTGGGTTGTTGGACTTAATTCATTATGATGTATTTGGTCCAGTTATAGTTCCTTTAGTTTCTAAGGCTTTGTATTATGTTTCATTCCTCGATGATTATTCTAGAAGTCCGACATGGGTATATTTTCTTAGAACTAAATCTGAGGTTTTTATTCAATTTAAGGAGCTTAAATCTCTCTCGAAAAATTAGACTAGTAGGAATATTAAGGCGTTGAGGACCAATAATGATGGTGATTTTTGTTTTGTAGAACACGAGACAACTCTATCTACTCCTTAATAGAATGGAGTTGTAGAACATATGAGTATAACATTGATGGAGAGAAATAGGAGTATTCTTAATGGAGTCAACCTAGAGAATAATTTTTGGGCCGAAGCGGTTACTACTGCATGTTACTTGATTAACATGTCTCCCATATCAACACCTATGGAGATCTGGATGGGAAAAAATCCTTCACTTGAGCATCTTCATGTTTTTGGTTGCAAGGCATATGATCATGTGCCCAAGGAGAAGTGGTATAAGTTTGATAACAAAGCAGTGATGTGTATGTTTGTCAGATATGGTGTTGGTGTGAAAGGGTACAAGCTTTGGGATCCTATCGCTAGGAAATTTTTGTATAGAAAAAATGTTGTTTTTAGATAATTTAATTCTTCTCCCACAATGGTGCAGCCAAAAAAGGATTAAAAAAAGTTAGTGGTTCAACGACCACCAAATACCGAGAAATATGAACCAAAAAGTGAACTTGAAGTTCATGAAGGACCCGATGAGGAGGAGGGTTCAGAGAGTTCGAAAGAGGAGGAAGAAAACCCACTTCAAACTTTAAGGAGGTCCACTCAACAAAGAAGGAAACCATATAGGTATAATTATAGTCCTTCTGATTTCAAATGTATATTTGTTTCATATTCTAACACTAATGAGCCTAGAATTGTGAAAGAGGCAATGGGGATGGAAGATAAGGAGTCCTAGAGACTGACCATGGATGAGGAAATGTCTGCACATAGAAATAATGATACATGGGACTTGGTCCCATTTCCTGATGGATGGAAACCCATTGGATGTAAATGGGTGTTCAAAAAGAATATTGGTTTAGATGGAAGTGTTGAAAAGCACAAGGAAATGTCAGTTGCAAAAGGATATTCCCAGGTTGAGGGGATAGAATTTGGTGAGATCTTTTCCTCAGTTGCTAAGATAACATCTATTAGGTTCATATTATCTATTGCAATGACCTTTGATTTGGAGATAGATGAAATGGATGTGAAAACAAAATTCCTACATGGTGACTTGAAGGAGGGGATATGCATGACATATTGAGAGCACTGTGTTGAGAAAGGTAAAGAGTCTTTGGTTTGCAAGTTAAAAAAGTATTTATATGGTCTCAAACAGTCTCCTAGAACGAGGTACCAAAAGTTTGATTCTTTTGTGTTGGATTAGGATTTCTGAGTTCCAAATCATATCATTGTGCGTATTACAAACAAGATGATGGTTATTTCCTTGTTATCACTCTATATGTAGATGATATGTTATATTTTGGTAATAATAAGGATGTAATTTAAGATTTGATGTCTCATCTTTCAACACAATTTTATATGAAGGACTTGGGGGTTGCAAAATATATCTTACGAATGGAGATCAAGAGAGATAGAGTGAATAAAAGGATTTGGTTGACTCATGCAATCTTTGAGTGTTCCATTTTCCATGGGAACTAAACTTTCAGTTGAGCAATGCCTTACAACACATGTAGAGATGGAGTATATGGATTTTGTTTTTTATGTTAGTGCAGTTGGTAGTTTTATGTACATTATGGTCTGTACTATACTAGACATTGCCCACGCAGTGGGATTCTTGAGTTGATTCATGGCTAATCCTGGATGTGAACATTGGGATACAATGAAGAGGTGTTGTGAGTCTATGGGCCTTATGGGCCCTAGAAATCAACTCGTAGTTGGTGCATTCTCCCTTGTACCATTGCAAGTTATATGAAATGTGGGAGGACGTTGAGATAGGTGTGTCATACACCTTTCAATGTAGAGCTAGAGCAAGAATAAATCCACAGTTGGAGTTGGAATAAATCCAGATCTGGAGCATGAATAATGTAGTGCTTAGTAGAGATTAATTGCAGTCATGAGTAGATAATTATTGTAGTGTTGAGCAGAGAATAATGTAGGATTGTAGTAGATTAGAGCTATAATAGGGAATACTTGTAGAGAAGTGGAAGAGAATAACCTGTTGGTGGTTTCCAATATGAAAAAATGGTAAACCATAAATGGTTTATGGTTTTACTATGCCTATTTATTGGAGTGCTAGGGTGGAGGAAATTATAGAGAGTAATTTTTAGCTTACTGTTATGCTGCTGAATTTTCTCCAGGATTATGTCACTGTTGAACACTCTTGTTGAGAGTAGAGAGAATTTGTATTGTAACCTTTTAGTTGTTGAATAATACATAGTGTGCTTTAGAGTGTGGGTTTTAGAAACGTACCCAGCCTCCTAGGATGGGCCACATGACACAAATCCTCCCAAATTCAAATCTGATACTATAATGTAACATTACCCAGCGTACTGCTGAGCAACGATACATCAAAATTCTAGTGCACAATTAACATTAATTTCACAAAATCACTCGAGGAAGTGCGCACAACCCAAATTGGTTAGCGCCACACCCTTGTCCCTGTTGTTTATACAGATTATAACAACGAAAGTAACTTGAAATATAATTGTATGCTCAAGCATATTGAGCACACCAACATGTAATACCACTCCAACATGTGAACACTATTGTGTGCATAACCATACAGAGAATCCGAATACCACAACATACATAACTATTCTAATTTTTCTTGCAGGTCTTTTTTTCTTGAGTGTGCAAACTACATTCCAACACAGACACAATGAAACCGATCACTTGTGCATCGGATCCACTTTTCATGCGCACATTATCTATAACCTCCCTTAGGAAGCTCTTGACCATTTACCAGGACTAACTTAACATAAGTTACTTATCAACTAGCATATTCAACATATAAAAATACTATGCTAAATACTCACATCGTACTTACATAATAGACAACATTAACATAATACCAACCAATATTCATATGCAACATTATGCAAGTAATAGATCATAACATATACAAATGAATAAGAACACAGTAAATAGACAAGGACATAAGAACACTTATATTTTATGAAAAGTTACCAACTACATGCGTGACTTAGACGTTCCTCCCAGCCATAGACACCGTTTCTCATAATATTTCAGCAACAAGTCACCCCTGAGACGGGGCTCAAACTCAACCAGGGAAAAAGGATTCCTAGTGTCATTCTATGGTCTAACAAACAACAAAATTTCTTAGTCCAAGGTGTCAACTACTGCAACTAGTCTAGAGTCCCTCATTCCCCACATGCCTGTCACACCCAAGGAAGTGTGCCCCTTATCTGCTTAACAATCCTTTGGCTACCCTACTTCCCTTCCAGGGCTTCAACAACAGAATGGATAAAGAAGTCTCAGAGCACTACAACTAATTCCCAGTGCACCAGGGAACAATTCCCAGCCAATATCTCACTTGGAGAGATTGCTCACGGGCTTGACAACCCACCTCTTGGACAAACTACAGTCCTGATAACATGTTTCTTCGAAAAACTATGGGCCTGAAAACCCGCTTCTTCGACAACCTACAGGCCTGAAAACCTGCTTCTTCAATCATACCAAGATTTTCCCAAGCACAAAGTAAAGCAAAAATGACAATAATTTATAGCAAAATACATAATTCCTTCACATAGGAAATTCCATCTGAAGGGTTTCCAAATGAGTGACCTCCTCCCCCCCGAATTACACTAAGGCCAACAATATATATTACATGCCTTCAACTTGACACTTGTCACCTTCAAAATTTACTTTATCCACTTGGTGACTTGTTTCCCATCCTTCATGAACTTAGCATAAATAATATATCTGTAAATTACACTTTTTAGAATATTATTAAAATATTCCCCCCTTTTTCCCTTTTTTTGTGGAGTTCACGCCCCTGTCTCTTTTCATCCGAGTCAGTATGCACGCAATGATGTAATATATTAATAAATTGAGTGTGATACACATTACAAGATTAGGCGCACTAACCTATTTGTGTCCTGGATCATCAAACCAATAGTTACACAAGCTCTCCAGCCTCAAAACATATACACACATCACAATCATTCCCGTGAACTTACTTGTGTGCACACAACACTGTGGAATATGCACACCCTCCCTTGATTCACAATCCACACGCACTATCCCAGGTACTCATAACACCATGGAATATGCACACCTTTTTCTTTGATAACAAGCCTTGCACACACCACAGGTGCGTGAAAAACCGAAAACATGGTACCACGACTGACCAACCTATATGTACATTACATTTGCACTTGTTTCCAATGGATCACCATACTATTTGGATCATTACATTGCGCACTACTCAGGTGTGCATAAAACCAAAACAACTCAGCAACCTATATGTGCAACTACAAATGGGGTTCAGATTAGGGACATTACATTCCCCTCCTCCTTATTTATGCAATGTCCTCAATGCATTATATACACAAAAAACTTCAAAAAATTTCAAAAAGATGAGGATACTCTGCTTGCATAACATCCTCGCTCTCCCAAGTTGCATCCTCAGGACCATACCACGTCCATTGGACCTTTACCAACTCCATGGATCGATTCCAGAGTTGCTTGACTTTACAGTCCAATATGCAAATCGATCACACTCAAAAATCGCCTTCCGGCTCCACCTAAATCACATTCCAATCAATGACATGATTAGCATCAGGTACATACTTCTTAAGAAATGACAGATGGAAAACATTATGAATACACAAGGACGTAGTGAATGCAAGCATATATGCGACATGACCAATCCTCTCTAGGGTTTCAAATGGCCCACAATAGCGCGCTACTAACTTAGAACACTTCCCCAACATCAAGGAATTGCGTCTTGCTTTTACTTTTAAGAATACATGATCCCCCACTTTAAAATCTCAGTGGGTTCTGCCTTTATATGCATAGTTTTTCTATCTATCCTGGGTAGCCTTTAAATTCTGCTTGGTCTTTACAATCTGCTCCTCCATTTCCTGAAGTAGATCTATCCAAACTACTGCATGGTCTGCTGGGTTATCCCAACTCACAGGTGTGTTTCACCCTCTACCGTACAATGATTCAAATGGAATCATCTTTAAAGATGCTTGATATCCATTGTTGTAAGAAAAATCTACCAAATTTAAGTAGTCTTCCTATTTTGATGGTTTATCCATCACATACATCCTCAACCTATCTTCTATTACCTGATTTACCCTTTCTGTCTATCCATCTGACTTAGGGTGATATGATGTGCTAAAGTTCAGATTCTTTCCAAATCCTTTGAACAACCCTTTCCAAAAGTTTGAGGTGAACTTGGAATCTCTGTCAGACACAATTGTCTTAGGAACACCATGCAACTTAGCAACTTCACGCATGAAAATATCAACAATGTTAGCTGCGTTGTGCACTGACTTTATTGCAATAAAATGGGAAGCTTTAGTAAGCTTGTCCACAACCACCATAACAGAATCATGTTTCTTAGCAATCCTAGGCAACTTAGTTATAAAATCCATCGTTATAACTTCCCACTTCTACTCAGAAATGGGAAAAGGTTGTAGCAAACCAGTTGGATGTGTGTGCTTAGCCTTGACTTTCTGACATTTGAGACATCGAGCTATAAAATAAGAAACTTCCTTTTTCATTCCTGGCCAATAACTTCTTGACTGTGACAATTGTTTTCTGGTAACCTGGATGTACAACATAAGGAACCTTATACATCTCTGACAATACTAGGATTTTCATCTTCTAATGATTTGGCACATATACCCTGTGTCTATACATGAGGATCCCATCCTCTTTTAGCTCATAACATTCCAAATTATGCTGTGACATACCTCGCTGTAATTTCACCTTTATGTCTACATAGCGTAGATATGATTCAAAAACTTCTAAAATTCTGTCTCTCAAATCTGTCTAGTACATGCTAATTGTTGTATCATGCATTTCATGCATCCTCCAACTGAGTACGTTAACGACCTTGTTTTCTTTTCCTCGGATATGATTTATGTCGAAGTCACACTCACTAAGGAACTCTAACCACCTTCTTTGTCTAGCGTTTAAACTTGGTTATCCAAACAAATATTTTAGAGCACAATGGTATGTTCTCAGCTCAAATTGTATACCCATGAGATAATGTTGCCACATCTTCAAGGCATGGACTATAGCTGCCAATTCTAAATCATGAGTAGCGTAGAATCTTTCATGCTCTTTCAACTTCCTTGATTCATAGCATACCACATGTTCATTCTGACCCAAGACTTCACTGATTCCTTCCTTGCATGCATCCATGCACACAACGAAGTCTGCATCTGGATCGACAATTCTCAAAATCAACACACTTGTCAACAAACTCTTTAAGTGCTAAAAACTCCTTGCACAATCCATGGTCCATTCAAATCGAACACCTTTCTTTTACATGGATGTGATTGGATGCACAATCTTTTAGAATCCTTCAATAAACCTTATGTAGTACCCTACTAGTCCCATAAAGGACCTTACCTCTATGACATTTCTTGGTGTTGGCCATTCCTCAATGGATTTTATCTTCGCTGGGTCCACAACTATTCCTTCCTTTGAAATGATATGACCCAAGTAATGAATCTTCCTCTGGTAAAATGAACACTTTCTCAACTTTGCATAAAGATGATGCTCCCTCAATACCTGTAGTACCATCCTCAAGTGATGCTCCCTCAATACCTGTAGTACCATCCTCAAGTGATTCTCGTTCTCTTCTTCAGAATTTGAGTAAATAAGAATTTCATCAAAAAATACGACGACGAACTTATCCAAGTAATCTATGAAAACTCCATTCATTAAACACATGAAGACAATTGGTGCATTTGACAACCCAAATGGCACCACTGTAGACTCATAATGACCATACATTGTTCTAAAGACAATCTTGTTGATGTCTTCCTATTTTATTCTCACTTGGTGATATCCAGATATGAGATCTATCTTGGAAAATACCCTTGTGCTCCTTAGTTGATCAAACAGGTCATCTATCCTTGGAAAATTATACTTGTTATTTACTGTTACCTTTATCAACTGTCTGAAATCGATACAAAGTCTCAACGTACCATCCTTCTTCTTCACGAACAAAACTGGCGCACCCCAAGGTGACACACTTGGGTGTATATACCCCTTCTTTAGAAGCTCTTCAAGTTGCATCTGCAACTCCTTCAGTTACAATGTACTCATCCTATAAGGTGTATTGGATGCACGAGCTACTCCTGACATCATATTTATAGAAAAGTCAATATATATTTTTGGTGGTAACCCCAGTATCTCTTTAAAGACATCCTCAAATTCCTTCAGTATTGCACAATCTTCAATACTCGACACTTTATCCTTAGGTGCCTCTTCCATGTGCACTGCAAATACTTGACATCCTTTTCTGTATCTTTTCTTCAAATGCAAGAATGAAATTTCTCTGATAGTCACAACTCTTGGAATTCCTTGAACCGTTCTCAAATTTCCTTGCTCATCCAAGCAAGTAAATGCCTTATTATAACAATTGAGAACAACATGGTGTTGATCCAACCAATCCATACCAATGAGGCAATCATATGAACCCAAATGTATGATATTCAAATCATCCTTTGTGCACAGTCCATTCATTTCCATTGGACATGCCTTGACCATCTTATTAATTTCCCTTTTTTCTCCTATAGCTAACTACACCAACCAAGGTTTTCCAAGTTTGCTTCTCGACAGTTGGAATCTTTCCACCATCTTAGGATCTAGATAACTATGACTAGCTCATGAATCAATTAAAATAACAATGGGTTGGTCATTAATCTTACCTTCCACCTCGATCATGTGCGACTGAAACTCAACTTGCTTGTTGTCGAGGGCTGCATAAATTCTAGGTACACTTCTACCCATGTATTCAATTGTCATAGCTTGTCATACATTATTCACAATCCTCACTTTTTCACCTCTTTGAGGGAAATCTCTAAACATATGATTTCCATCGCAACCCCAACACTTCATTGGCTTCTGCCTTGGCTTGGTTTCCATTTCCTTAGTCATTCTAGAGTCCTTGGAAGTTGGTTGTCCTTGCGTAGTATTTATGAAAAATGGAGGCCTAGTCCCCTTCTTCCTTTGTTCCATATTGCTTTTCATATTGTCATCCAAAACCTTTTGGAAAGTCGATCTTCCCTTTTACTGGTCATAAAGACATTTAACTCTCCTTATAGTTTCTTCCAATGTCTTGGGATCATCATATTGTATCTTGTCACTGATAAATGATGGCATCCCACTCAGGTACCTATGAATCTTAACTTGCTCATCCTTTATGAATTCAACGTATTTCAACATCTCTAAGAATATTCTTTCATACTCATCTGTGGTCATGATCCCAAGCTTGATTTCAAAGAACTCCTTCATTTTCCTATCATAGTAGTGCTTGGTTAAATAGTTATTTTCAAAATGTCACTTGAATTCCCTCCAAGTAACCTTCTTCTCATCAATGTGCCGCACTTGCACATACTGATCCCACCACATTGATTCTTTCCCCTTGAGTTGATAAATAACAATTCTTCCTTCTGCCTGCACATAATAATTATGCAACTGAAAGTAGTTCCTCATACCCAACGACCATGTATTTTCATCCTCATCCTTTTTGATCTAAACCCAGGGGTGATTAGTTTCCAATAATTGGTTGATTATGTCACTCCTTCAAAAGGGTCAGTTATAGATCGTTTTAATTGAGCGATTTTCAATTAAAGGTAAAGTTGAAGTCTTATAAGCTTGAATCCAAAGTGAATAAAACCTCCTTAGTTTTTCTTATGTGTTATATGTCATGCTTTCATTTAATATCCTATGTGCGGAAATTCATAGAAAAAGCAACATAAAAACATAAGACACATAATGGGTATGACACTTCCCTTGATAACAGAGTTCACCCTATGTGGGCTACCTCTCCGGGTCATGCTCCAAAGCCTGACCGCTTTATTCTCCTCGCTGTAATGATGTCTCTCCTTTACAATTTGTAAGGCTAAAGTCCCTTTTCGGTGACGACAACAAGAGATCGAAATGTGATCAGGAATGTATACAAGCTTCACAAGTTCTCATGCTCACGAGGCATCCATGACGCTGACATGGACATCATTCCCAATACATAAAAAGAGAAAGAATAAAATATGAGATTATATGACCCCCATCATCATGGAGCCATAAAGTGCCTTAGATATGCTGCTAATATCCAAGCACAAATATGCAGCCCATACAAAGATCCTGATTTACGAGATTTAAAATTGCTTCGTTGGCCACTTATCATGCAAGTGCCACAATTTCTCTGTCACATGTAATTGATTGGTTTTATGTGGAATAAGAGACGAAAATAATAGATAGAAGGAATAAGTTGATCTTGCTGCCTTGCTACAACCTCTCCATGCTCCTTCAGACTTGTAACACGTAACATGCATGCTATGCTGCAACATTTAATGAAAAAACAACATAATGAAAAGCATGCTTACATTGGATTCTTCAGAACTTAACTTGCTGATTTGAAGCTCTGCTGAAAAAATAGACCTCGCCACTGGATCCACGTCATTGAATTACCCAAAAATGACTATCAAATCGTCTCCATCGGACACATGCACCTTCATGCCTCCTCTGGACCTCTGTCTCGATTTGCATGCAACTCTGCATTAAATGAATTAGAATCTGCATAAAAAATCATGCCTTGTATGTCTTGAGAGGACTGGTGTGTGCTCCCCTTTCCGTGCATTGGCGAAAATGCGCTTTTAATGAATAATGTGGGTGAATTACCCAACAAGGTCGTTGGCTGAGTTGGTTGGCGCGCATTTGTTAAGGCATGTGTATAGGGGGAGGTCCCAGGGTCAATCCCACAGGCCTCCCCATTTTGGAGTGATGTTATAACTACGGATAAAAATGGCGGTGGTTTTGGCGGTGCTCTAACCCTAGCAGATATGTCAGATATGGTGGGACCTTGCCAGATTTGGTAGGGTCCATTAATAATATTTTTTTTTGGATTTTTGGTCACAGGCCCTCCTTGTGAATTTTGGGGGTGCCACGTGGCACCCTCTGATTGGTCCACATGGTGCCCAACTATTGGCCTCTATTTCCCAGCCATCTGCTATGCAACTGCTAACTGTACCTTCCATGTACTTTTGACTGTACTCACCACATCAACGATCACGTCATTTGGTACAGACTGCCACATCAACCTGTACGGAATTCCACGTCATCTAACATGTCATCCTATATGGACTTCCACCTCAGTCACCACGTCACTTGTACGGACTATATAGATTGCCACGTGGCATGATCCGATTGGTCCACGGATCGGCCCAGAAACGCCAAATACGAGTGACACATGGCAACCTATGGTGATGCCACATCACCATGTTGACATCAAAATGACACATGTCACCTCCCTGCTCCTTCCACGTGTTCTGTATGGATGATGACGTCAACAGTACGGATGCTAACTCATCCCCTGCTGACTGAGCTAGGTTGACCAAACTTTGACCGCGAATATATTTCAATCCGTAACTCCGTTTGACGAGTCATTTGCGTCGTTGGAAATCTTGCGACACACTCTTTGCGATCATGCTGTTTTCACTAAGTTTTTGGAACTTTTAATTTTTTCCCTTTCTCTACCTGCTGAGGCCATTCTGAGCCTCCTGAGACACTTTTGAAACTTCTGTGATGTTCCCTAGATCCACCTGGATCAATTTTTTTTCTCACCTTCAAATGTAGGAGGATTGATCTTATTCATTTCTCTCTGTAGCTCCTCCACCCCGGTCCTTCTCTTATTCTTTCTGACAAGAGATGGACTTGAGCTATTGCACGCTTTCCTGAAAGAATGCTTTGGCGAGTGAAATCGATGCTTATCAACACTTATTTATTCTCTTCTTTTCTCATCACGAGACCTACAACTTCTTGATCTACTTGACTATGTCTCCTTACCCTTTTTATTTTCTATTCTGTCCAAGATTTGCATCAATTTGACATTGAAGTCATCTTGCTGCTCCTTGGCTCTCATAAGCCTCTTCTTATCAGCCTTATAGCTATGGATATCTTTTTGCAGTTCTTTTATGGTTTCTACCAATTTCATGCGCTCCTCCTAGGATTATGTACCATCAACACCCAAACCAAGATATATATATCTTAATTCATCATCAAGATTGTAAGTCCTCTGCACATATTCCATTCTTTTAACCTTCTGTGCTTATTCTGTCTTTCTCTAATCACAACTGATTATGCAAAATGTGCAGAAAATTAAGACTTGTTAGATGATTTCATGCAACAACTACATGAAAACTTTTCACCATTTTTTCAGAATCCTTTCTTCATATTTCTTGGATGATTTTAACATCCCAAATTCTAGTGCACACACAACACATCAATAGTTTATGCCCATCATAGCTGTGCACCACACACCAGTAGTTTTCACCCATAATAAACTCTACGTTGTGCAACACCAATACTTAACGCACACGCCTCTTTCACGCTAATATTTGGACCATACAAGTTCAATGTTGAACCAATAACTCTAATACCATATTGTAACATACCCAACCTCCCAATATGGGCCACATCACACAAATCCTTCCAAATTCAACTCTGATACTATAATGTAATGTTACCCAACTTAATGCTGAGTAGTGATACATCAAAATTCTAGTGCACAATTAACATTAATTACACGAAATCACTCGAGGAAGTGCACACAACCCAAAATGGTTCGCGCCACACCCCAGTCCCTCTTGTTTATACAAATTATAACAACAAAAGTAACTTGAAATATAACTATATGCTCAAGCATACTGAGCACACTGACATTACAGAATGTAAGACCACACCAACATGCGAACACTGTTGTGCGCATAAGCATACAGAGCATCCAAATACCACAATAAACATAAATTTTCTGATTCCTCTTGTAGGTCTTGCTTTCCTGAGCACACTGACTACGTTCCAATGCACACAATGAAACCAATCACTTATGCACACGGTCCAATTTCCACACACACAGTATCTCTAACCTTCCTTAGTAAGATCTTGACCATTTACCAGGACTAACTTAACATAAGTTACTTATCAACTAGCATATTCAACATATATGAATACTATGCTAAATACTCACATCACACTTACAGAATAGACAAAATTAAAAAAAAAAAAACAACCAATATTCCTATGCAACATTATGAAAGTAATAGATCATAAAAAATACAAATGAATAAGCACACAGTAAACAAACAAGCACATACAAACACTTATCTTTATGAAAAATCACCAACTACACACGTGAATTAGACGTTCCTCCCAGCCATAGACGTTGCCGCTCATAATATTTCAGCAACAGGTCACCCCTGAGATGGGGCTCGAACTCCACCAAGGAAAAATGATTAATAGTGTCATTCCATGGTCTAACAAACAAAAAAATTTCTCAGTCCAAGTCGTCGACTACTGCAACTAGTCTACAGTCCCTCATTTCCCACATGCCTGTCCCACCCAAGGAAGTGTGCCCCTTATATAATAAAAAATCCTTTGGCTGCCCCACTTTCCTTCCATGGCTTCAACAACAGGATGGATCAAGAAGTCTCAGAGCACTACAACTAATTCCCAGTGCACTAGGGAACAATTCCCAACTAATCTCTCACTTGGAGAGATTTCTCACAGGCCTGAAAACCCACCTCTTAGACAAACTACAGGCTTGCCAACCTACTTCTTTGACATAATACGATCCCGAAAACTCACTTCTTCGACAACCTATGGGCTTGAAAACCCGCTTCTTCAATCATACCAAGATTTTCCCAAGCACGAGGTTAAGAAAAAATGACAATAAGTTGTATCAAAATACGTAATTCCTTCACAGAGGAAATTTCGTCTGAAGGGTTTCCGAATGAGTGACCTCCTCCCCCCAAATTACACTAAGGACAACAATATATATTGCATTCCTTCAACTTGACACTTGTCATCTTCAAAATTTACTTTAGACACTTGGTGACTTGTTTCCCATCCCTCAGGAACTTAGGATAAATAATATATCTATAAATTACACTTTTCAGAATGTTATTAAAATATTCCCCCTTTTTTCCCCTTTTTAGTGGAGTTCACCCCCTCGTCTCTTTTCTCCCAGGTTAGTCTGCACGCAACGATGTAATATATTAATAACTTGAGTGTGATAAACTTTACAAGAATAAGTGCACTGACCTATTTGCATCCCAGATCACCATCCCAATAGTCACACAGAATCTCCAACCTCAAAACATATACATACATATATACACATCACAATCATTCACGCACACTTAGTTGTGTGCACACAACACTATGGAATATGCGCACCCCCCCTTGATTCTCAATCCACATGCACTAGCCCAGGTACGTGTAACACTATGCAATGTGCACACCTTTTTCTTTGATAATAAGCCTTGTGCACTCCATAGGTGTGCACAAAACCCAAAACTTGGTACCACGACTCACTAGCCTATATGTACATTACATTTGCACTTGTTGCCAACGAATCACTAGCCTATATGGATAATTACATTACACACTACTCAAGTGCACACAAAACCAAAATGGTTCACTAACCTATATGCACAACTACAAATGGGGTTCGTATTAGGGACATTACATGTTTTTCTCTCGAAAGGGTTTTCCCTAGGATATTGTGTTGTTAATGACTTGTTGTTTATTTTGTGTTTGCTACTGTTCTATTTATAGTTTCTGCACATTCTTCACTCATGGATTAGTGTAGGAAGTGTATCCCACACCTCAACTTCCTTTCAATACTACCCTTCAAGCAACACAAGCAATATATATGGCAATGTATGTGTAGATATACAATTTTTGTTGTATAGATATTCCACTCTGTGTATTTGCTTATATACTCTCATAAACATTGCATCTCTTGGTGCATATTATTGGCAGTGCTGCTAAGTTTTTAACAAGAATATCTCTAGTTAGTACTCAAACATACGATTGGGAAACTAGGAAACATATGGAGCAATGATATCCATCAATCACCTGTGTGTGTGTGTGTGTGTATGTGTGTGTGTATATATATATATATATATATATATATATATATATATATATATATAATTTAATTTCCATATTACTATTCATTCATAGTGTCCAAAAATATGTCCTTCCACAATAATCATAAATGAAATTGAGTTAAAGAAAGCTAATACATTCTTATAAATGTCTAGACTTGTTAGTCCCTAAGAGCTAGGGACTATAGTTTTCGGTCACATAGTCAAAATACATTGACTGCCTATTAATTCACTCAAATTTCCAACCATTTCCAAAATATATATGAAATTATATAATAACTTTATTTATTCTTGAAAACAAATTTATTTTCTTATTTATAAAATTTCAGAAACTTAATTTTTGATTGGTGAATGAGATGGCTTGGAAAACATTAGAACTAGTCCTACTACCAACAAACCTATGGTAAAAAGTTAAGAAATTCTATGTACACTGACGAAACCTTCAATTATATGGATGCAAAAAAAAAAGCATGATAGAAACATTATACAAGTTTTAATAAATGTAAAAAAGTGAAGACTATATAATTTCTAATACACAAACCAACACAAACCTATTTAGAAAAGATTATATTTTTATTAAGTTTAATAACATGAAAATACACCTATTTAATACACAAACATGAACCTTAGAAAAAAAGTTTGTAATGTTACTAAATTTAATTATATGATATAATCATTTATACCAACGATAACTCGAAAAACACTATACAATGTCGTTAAATCTAACAAGCGCTGCATGGAAGCGTAGTCCCTGCCAGGTTGGAATGGGAATAAATGCACTGTTAGGGCGGGACCGAGGGAGAAATAGAAGTCCGAAACAACAGAGACACATGGGAATCAGGCTAAAGTACAGGTGGTATCCATGCAAAGGATGACTCGTGCCAGTGTGTCGCACGCCATCCATAAGACATTGGGCTGGTAAATGACCCCCAAATAACCTCCCAAATTAGTTAATCATAATATTATATTAATATGTGGTTAATATGCGAACTAGGCAGTTTTTTCCTGGGGTGTGTATAGTTCAAATATGGGACTTAGAAATTTTTTGTCTCAATGACTTGAAATAAAGGTTCCTGGAAAAAAGGACCAAGAATCACACACATACACAATTTCCTGAAATCTAGCATAGTTGAAGAAAACAAATTTAGCATTCCGAAAGAAGCCCACAAGGTATTGTCGAAATTGTTCCCAGACACTGTCAAAATTGTTTGCGAATTAGTTTTCTTTGAAATTTATCAAAAAATAATAATGTCTGTTACATATTTATGGAATCTGTTTCATATTTCTAGAAATTTAAATGCGTTTGTCATGTAGACTGGGATTGGGGCTCCTGTGGACCATAAAAGAAATAAGTACAAGAAATAAGATTGTAGAAAGAAGAAGTGCGCGATGGTAGAGAGGAAGACCTGAAAATAATAAATTGGAAGTTATGAGTCTTTGGTTAGAGATTTCTATTTAAAGAGGTAGAATAACTGGATTGATAAAGAAAGCAAGATGTGATCAATATAGACTTACTATGAAGCTGATGCCTTTTTGTTGCTCTCGTCGATGACAAATGGAATCGTGCCAACGGTTGTTTCCCTTCGTCGATGAGCTTGTCCATTCTCCTTTGGAGCCATTATTCAATGTAACTTCTCATGGGGGCCACATTGATTTCATCCCGGATTTCTATGTCGAAAAGCTCGTTTTCTAATTTCCTTAGATCCATAGAAATACTATGCAGAGCCTGTTCAATTTCTTCATTGTGTGCCGAATAGTCCACTAGCCAGTTCTCGAGGTCATCTTCACCATATTCAAGGATGCTGTAAAATTTTTCTAAAGACAACCCCTTTAAAATATCAAGTTGTTCATTGAAGGCTTACTTGGTTAAGGACAAGGATTTGAGGATTAAGTTTGGGTCTTGAACCTCGTTGGTACTTCCGGATAAGTCTATTTGGGTCAGGTTTCTGAATAATTCTTCTTTCTTTGATATGGCTTGTTCACATGATTCTACAATGAGCTGTAGGTTCTTAACTTTCTCTTTCCAGCATGCTTTAATTTTTTGATCCGGTATGGGGAGGGGAGATCCTCTTATCTTCTTTTCAGATCCAAGCTGTTGATGACATGGTTGGAAAAGGGATCACCGTCTATTGATAGAAACATTCTTCATTTTTTAAATTCGTCTGCAAATGTTCGCTCAAATCATTTTCCCTCATTCGAAAGGAAGTTATATTTTGTGATCTTTCCCAGGCTTCAGTAATTAGCTGCATTCTTTTCTTGATATTCTTCTCTACATAGCCTCTACAGGATGTGAGGAGGCTGGAGGATCCTTTGAACTTGGTTGTAGGTGTGGCAGACACAGTTTTTGCTAAAGGATTGGCAAACATCGGGGTAGGAATGAAAGCCTCCTCCAATTCCTTGATTTGGCAGTTTAGTCTGGAATTCTCTGCTTCAATTCCTCCAATGGAATCATCAAGAGCATCTGTGGTTGTGCGGTGAAATCAAGAAATTTGGGACGACTGTATTTTCCTAAGGTTAATATCTGAATGCGATTTCCCTTTCTTATTTGTTACATCTCTCTTTTCAATAATTAAATTTTTAGATTGTCTGTTAAAAACAACGCTCTGGAATACAAAGGATTCATCTTTGTCAAAAATGTCGGTCTCAACTATTTCCATTGTGGAACTATGGTGCATTGCGTCCGCTGGCGGATCAAATTTGCGGAACATGACATCCACATAAGTTTCAAGTTGCATGTCCTCACTTTCGGTTTCGGGCTCTTCCGCCTGCCCTACAATGTTTTTTCTCTTCTTCGTCACAAGAACCTTGTGAGAACTATCAATTTTTCCATGAGTAGGGTTCTTATCTCCTTGTCCGTTTGAAGATTTCTGGGTTTCTTTCTTACTGGGGTGCGTCGTTGAAGCGATGCTTTATGATGTCGTGCTCTTGGGAGTGCTAGCCAGGGACTAGACACTCTTCTCACCAGAGCCTTTTCCCTATTGTCTGTACAATTCAATTGCACTTTGCAATGTCTCTACGTCGCCATTGTCATAAGAAAGAGTGTTTTCGTCACCGTCTCTGTCTTCGGTCAGGAATTTATGGATAAAAGAACTACTAAAGACAACTGATAGTAAATGTTCTCGAAAAATCCCATTAGGGTTGAACCCTCTTAGCCTTTCAACATATTTTAGGTTCAAGTTCTTGAAATGGCCTGCGAATTCGTCAATCTTGTTGATGTTTTTGAACATAAAGTCCCCGACTTTCTAGGGCAGAGGAATGAACTGTTTTTTTCTCTTGCCATGGAAAAAATGAAACCAGTAGTTGTATTGCCTTGTTATTTCTGTAACAAACATCTTTTCCATGATGTGACATGGAAGGAAAGCATGATTTTCCTTGCAGCCAAAGATCATTATTACACTGTAATTTTCCTTTCGTTCAAGTGTCCCCTTCCTATCCAAAAATTTGGTTTCCTGGTGAGAAATCCGGGGAGAATCCTTTCCTAACAATAAATCTTTGAAAACTGAGACAAAGTCATTAAAAACCTCATAAAAACAATGGGAGGCCTTGCGCCTCCACAAGACCTGGTACCAGAATGTTACTGGGTCGAATTCATAGTTTATTTTCTTGGATAGAGATAGTTTTGGAAATGAACACGAATGTGCTATTGAGAAAATCAAGTAGGATGACATATAAAATTTATTCTCTTCTTTGAATCGTGACTATTGGGAACATAAGAGAATAAATTAGCTTCCCCCAATCAAAAATGAATTGTTCCTTGACTGTGAAGTACAAAATATAAAGAACTATGCAAGAAATGCTTGTCGTGGATTCCTATCCCGTTATTCTTGTAAACAACCAAGGAATTTCCCGGAATGGAATTCTAAAGGAACTGACCTACAACTTTGTGATATCTTCAGGAATTACTGTTGGGTCTTCGAGGAAATTGGGTAAGAGGTCCAAATCGTTATCATGTTTTTCTAGGAACTGCTTGTAGTATTGTCCTATGAAGGTCAATGTTGGCTCCGACAATCTTAACATCTTGCGGAAGACTCGAGGTGACAAAGAAACAAGAGAATGGTCGTGCAGTGGAATAATTCTTTGGCTTGAAATATATTTTTCGGCGCACCAAGAGACCACCTCCTTACAGTAAAAAACCTCAGGGATGCAACCTTCACGATCGATTCTAGATGTCCAAATCACTTCGTTCTGGGTGGAATGAGATGAATAGTAAGAGTATGCCATGGACCACTGGAAGTTATGGTCCTCACGTATGAAGATATTTACTGTATCTCCACAAAACTGTTGTCGAGATGCTGCCATAAGTTTACGAGAATGTTCGTTTGCTCCAGACGATGTTTGAAATGGAGAGTTGGAAGGGATAATATAAGCCTATGCAAATCTTGGTCCAATGTGTGTGAATGAGAGATATCCTCGAGCCTTTCACTCATTAATGACAATCTCGATGGTTGTTGCATGATGCACTGTTAGCATTAAAGACTAGTAATTGCATACCTAGAAGTGCGAAGATGGCGGGTACGACAAAGAGCAATTAAGGATTGGAGATTTCGTGAACGGACCAATGCGACGACCTGTGTTTGAGATGAACAATCGGAAGGGATAATATAACTCTCCACAGATCTTGGTTTAATGCGTATTAATGGGAGATCTCCTCGAGTGTTTTGCTCATTAATGACAATGTTGACGGTTCTTGCATTATGAGTTGATAGCATGAAAGGTTACTAATTGCATATTAAGAAAGAAGTACGAAGGTTGCGGGGATAGGAAAGATCAATCAAGGAGTGTCTAATTATCGAAAGCGGTCGGGTAGGATTCAAAATAATGTTACAAGGTACAACCGTTAGAGGTGAGGGCCCGAGGGTCAAATTGTATGTCTCCAAACTTTTTTAATGCAAAACGCAAAACACGGAAGAGGGCATGATGGGACAGTCCACAGGTCAATTTGTATATCGCGGAACTCCGGGTACTTTTTTACAGGCCACAGAACAATGGAAGCGTAATCGTGAGCCCGCATGTTCGGGAACCTGCAATCGAAAAAGTGGCTAAGTATGGAATAGGGAAACGGTTGGCCGGACTTGTTTTCTCTAATATATTGAAATTTGTAATAGATATCCCATTACTTGGCAATATCTTTTCTGCATGTCTCTGTGAAAGTTCTGTGGCGATAGTCAATGTGATTGTCTCATCGAGCCTTTTTATTTTTAATGACGATCTGTACGGTTGTTGGATGATGAAATATTAGCATTAAACCTTGGTCGTTGCATACTTTGAAAGAAGTGCGAACGTGGAGGGCAAAGTAAACAATGACTAAGAATTGGATATTTTGTGAACCCGCCAACCCGAGGATCTGCGAAAGAGATTCCATGAAATGGATAAGTATGGAAAGCGATCAGATGGGCTTCAAACTAGGGTGACAATGGTTCCCCAGGAGACGTGAATTCCTGAGGGTCAAATTGTATGCGTCAGAAATTTTGAGTGCAAAATGTGTACCATGGAAGAGGGGATGATGTGGGAGTTCGACGGTCAATTTGTATATGCAGAACTGTGGGAGATATCCTCGAGCCTTTTGCTCATTAATGACATGTTTAAGGTTCCTGCATGACGAAGTGTTAGCATTAAAGCTTGCCAATTGCATATCCAAAAAGAAGTACGAATGTGGCGGGGACAAAGAGCAACAATTAAGGAATCACTAATTATTGAAAGTGGGTGGCTGAGCTTCAAAATAGGGCTACAAGATACAACCAACAGAGGTGGGGGCCAGAGGGTCAAATTGTATCTCTCATAAGTGTTGACTGCATAATGCGTAACACATAAGAGGGCATGATGGTGGATTCCTGCGGACAAATTGTATATCACGGAACTCCGGGTACTATTTGCTAGTCGCGGAACATTGGAAACACAACCCTGAGCCCGCCAGTCTAGGAACCCACATTTGAAAAAGTGTCTAAGTATGGAACGGGGAAACGGTAGGCTGGACTCGATACCCAATGGTTGCAACATGTGAAAACATGGAAATGTACCATGTCATGAACATAAAACCAACTTGCGGCTAGGTATTGAAAGGAACAACGGACAGTCGGGCTCGTGATGGGGCATTCCAGCGAAAAAATTGTATATCGTGGAACTCTGGGTACTGTTTGCAAGTCACGGAAGATTTGAAACAAAATTTTGAGCCCGTTAGTTCGAGAACCCGCAATTGAAAAAGTGTCTAAGTATGGAATAGGGAAACAATGGCCCAGACTTGTTTTCGCTAATATATTGAAATTTGTAATAACTTTCCCATTGTCTGACAATATCTTCTCTACATGTTTCTGGACAAGTTGTGTAGGGATTGTCAGTGTGAATGTCTCCTTGAGGATTTTTCTTATTAATGACGATATTCACGGTTGTTGCATGATGAAGTCTTAGCATTAAACCTTTGTTTTTGCATATCTGGAAAGACATACGAAGATGGCCAGCACATGAAACAGTGACTAGGAATTGGAGATTTCGTGAACCCACCAAACCGAGGATCCAAAATAGGGTGACAAGGTTTCCCCAGAAGACGCGAGGCCCCGACGGTCAAATTTTATCGCTCATAACATTTGAATGCATAATGTGTAACACAGAAGAGGGGATGATGTGGGAGTCCGGTAGTCAATTTGTATATCACGGAGGTCCAGGTGTTGTTTGTAGGTCATGAAACAATGGAAGTTAATCTAGAGGTCAGAATAATTAATGTGCACTGGGAAGGGTGTGATTGTGGCGGGGATGGAAGGGAGCCATAAATGGTTTGAAACTTTTTATGAATCTGGGTAAAGTGAATCTTGCGAGTTGGAGGAGGCCGTGGTGGAATTGTAGATCACATAATGTTTTGGGTGCAAGATGTATATCACAGAATAGGTGGACAAATTTGGCTAAGTATAGAAAGGAACGACGGTCATTTTGAGTACTGTAAATGGAGGTTTAATGCATGTTAATGGGATATGTCCTCGAGGTTTTTTTATTGTTAATGCCAATTGTTTCGTACCAGTGTGTTCAGTTGTCACTGGTAAAACCATAATTAATGTGCATTGGGAAGGGTGCGAAGGTAGTGGGGATGGAAAGTAGCGACATATGCTTTGAAACTTTTGTGAACCCTGGTAGAGTGAAGCTTGCGAGTTTGAGGAGTCTGCGGTGGAATTGTAGATCAACAAATTTTTGAGTGCAAGATGTATATCACAGAACAAGAAACAACAGAGTTCGAAAGCGCCAGCCCCGACAACCCCGACCATAAAATTGGATAAGTATAGAAAGGAGCGAAGTTCGGTCAAAATTTTCATGTGAGGATATAGATGGAGATGAAGATCTGTCAGCCCGCCAACCCGGGAACCCACGATCATAGAAAGGAAACTAAGTATATAACCAGAAAGGGATAATAGACGGGGATAAGAAAAGGGAAAAAGGGCCAAGTATCTCACATAAAAACATCTACTGTCCGTTTATTAATGCTAATATTTTGGAACCCTTGGTGAGTTCTCACTAGTAAAAGCATAAATTGTAGATCACAAATTTTTTTGGGTGCAATATGTATACGACAGAACAAGGGGCATACGTGTTCGATACCACAAATCCGGGACCCAGTGGTCAGATAATTGGCTAAGTATTGAAAGGGACCATTGTCAGTCAGGCTCATGGTGTGAATATAGAGATAAATATGAGCATATGCCAATCCGCAAACCTGAGAAGCCGTGATCATAGAAATGCGACTAAATATAGAACCACAAAGGGATAATAAAGGGGAAGAAAACAAAGAAAATTTAAAGAGAATTTGTTTATATTTATTCCAAGAGTATTCATATTGAAATATATTAATAGATTATTTCTATCCCAAATGTAAAGCATCTTCCAATTTGCAGGGTGTTTTTCGGTTTGCAAATTTCGTTGAAACCCATAAGCAATAGAAGAAAAAAAATAAAAATAAAAAAATCAAGTATGTTGTGACTGCTATTCTCCTTGTATTCAATCCTCTGTTTGGTTGAAAGGCCCGCCTGAAGATTTGTATCTTGAATTTATTTGTTTTATTTCTATAAATTGGAAGGGACATCCAAGTCATTTGCAAAATGCTCCTCTGTTGAAGTATATAGCTTCTTCCAACAACACAGATCTGGCAAGTGTATCAAATTTTGCAGATCACATCATAATATATCTTTCATCATAGGGGTAGCAGACACCGCGGTTCACAAAATGGTCTCGAATATTTAGAAGGGATGCCAAATATTACTCCATGCCCGAATATACTCAGAAGGAAATTATAAATTTGGATCCTTATGAAGGTGAGAAACTGTATGCATGTTTGAATCAACATTCTAAAATTACAAAACCTTTTATGACAAGCCAACTTCTATGTCAAAGATTGTTGGGTGACCTATGGATGTAGTAACAGACTCGAAATACAATCAACTTTCGATCACTACTCGTACTAATGTCAATTGTAACAAGTACTCACCCCAGGCTCCAGGTAGTTTCAGTGTCAGGCATCCACACTAGCGGTGACTCTAGGCTCTAGATAGCTTTGTCTTTAGACATCGACACTGACGGTGGAAATGGGAACAATGCCATTGACTGCAGTGCGGTAATGTGGTGAACAAGCAAGGCTATCATTGTCAAAGCACTTGAATTGCAGGATTGTCATATCTGCAAACAACATCGACTTTAGTGTTTCTTTGTGACGACAATTACAATGTTGCTCTGAGTCCAGAAATATTTGGAGGTTGGGTGTCCTATGTGATAATGAACTTAACATTAGGTACATGTCAAAAATCTAATATCTGACATTGCAGTGGGATCTACTACAACAGAAGAAATGCATTCTTCTTATTCAAAGAGGGACATGACATCAATATGTTTGTGGATGGCAGTGGGATAGTACAATATTGCACTGTTACTATGATGATGCCTTAAAAAAAAACTAAAATAACTAACACTTTTTGTCAATTCAAGATTGATGCAAAAAAAATCATCAGATCCCATAGTATTTGCTCGTTAATGAATTTTAATGGGAGATGTCCTCGAGCTTAAAGCTTATTAAAGCCAATATTTTCCAACCTGTCTGGTGGGTTGTCACTAGTAAAATCATAATTAATGTGCACTGGGAAGGGCGAAAGGTGGTAGGGATGGAGGGGAGCGAAAAATGGTTTTAAACTTTTCTGAACCCGGGAGTGCGTGAACCTGTGAAACTTTGAAGACTCAACTAAGTATGGAAAGGTGGGTCGGACAAACATAGTCATCGTAGGTAGAGTCAGGCTTGCGAGTTCGAGGAGTCCAAGGTCGAATTGTAGATCACCAAAGTTTTGGGTGCAAGATGTATACCTCGAACACGGGGCGCTAGAGTTCGATAGTGCCTATCTGCGAACCTGCATTCATAAAATTGGCTAAGTATGAAAACGAACAACGAACCAACGAGCAAGAATCAACTAACCAATCAAGAATGCCGATGAAGAACAATATTGTCCAAATTTACTGCAGACAAGATTGTGTAAAAAAAACAGAGGAATATATTGTAACACGTCTGTTAAGAAAACATGTTGTGAGGCCTGTAACATCTCGCTCTTGCACACTGAGCGAACTTATTCTTTGAGGACACTTACTCGGAAGTGATCCAAATTATTATGCTATTAAAAAATTGATTTTGATTATGAGGCGTTATGGGTTGATGACATGTTGTTTTACTGCATTGACATAGACATGCGCTATTGATTCAGTTTTACTGAGTTTGCAAGATTTTGGACCTCAAGGATGCATAGGCGTCGATGTAACCCCTTGGAATCCAGATTGAGTCGGGGAGTGAACCATTGGGGTTTGATTGTTTTATATGTGATATTAGTGCATATGATTAGATGATATGATTATGGATATATTGCTGACATGATTCATTGATGATGTAGGCTAACGATAGCTTACCGACCAGACTCACATGTGGAGTAGAGGGGTCACGCATGACTACCAGAGATGTTGAGGGACAGGTGTGTACAACAGCCCTGCCACAACCTACTAGCACTCCCGTTGTGGCTCGAACTGTAGGTTAACGTTTATCTAGTTCGAGATGACCCACAATGCCGTGAGGGCAGACTGCGACAGTCGCTCACGATGATTCTAAGGGGCGCACAATAAGGTAGGGGCATTATTCCTTAGAGGCCCTTAGTCTCCCACAAGTTCACCTGGCGGAGTATTGACTCCAGGGGTTTTTGATGTCTACCAAGTCAGTCAAGAGGCGAGTGGCACCCTTGGAGCACGTGGTGCGTCCTGAAGGGCACGTCGCACAAGAAAAATGGAAAGAGGAGAGTGGCACCCTTGGAGCATGTAGTGTGTCCTGAAGGGCACGTCGCGTTGTTAATGATAAATGAATGAACCTAGATGGACTTAGGACGAGAAACGTGATAAGAAAATTTTAAAATAATTTCCCTAATAAATTGTCGCCCAACACGAAAATTAAAGTCTAGGTCTAAATTATACTGGAGGC
>ML783298.1:27742-38553 GCA_009831015.1 Picea engelmannii
CAAGGTATCTAGCATTTAAGAACTTTCTAAATTAACTCAACTAGTAAATTGGTAATGGGGAAAGTCATTAAAACTTGTAAGGGAATTTGGGGACACCTAGGAGCGATTCTAGGAATGACTCTAGGTGGGTGAGGGAAACAAGGGTAATTAATTAATTAAAGAAATTAGTTTTTGGAGGAATGAAGGGGATGGGTGACACATGTACAGGGAGGAATTTTTATGAATTAATTTATTAAACTTTAAATAAAATGGGATTTTGGGAAGGTAAGGGACTTCGAAACTCTATATAATGGAGGGAGGAGAAGGATGGGGGATCTCTTCTGTTTTGCATAACGTTACGCTGCAGAAATCTATACTTGACTGACTTAGCTTGTGGGAGTTGGGATACCCAGCTCGGTGAGGAGTGGTAGCTCGGACTTGCGAGGCGAGCTGGGAGCTAGCTGATTCTATGGTTAGTGTGCGTGGCCCCTTTGCGGCTCGGGGGGATAAGGGGGAAGAAGAGTACCCCTAGCATTGGCTGGGAGGTACTGGTGAAGTCTCGTCGGTCGGCAAGCAGGAGTTGCACGAAGCGCACGAGACATCAACTCAGAGCGGGCGATCAGGCAATGCTACACTTTCTTTATTTTTGCATGGTAGATTGTAGTAGGATTTATGCTTGGGATCTGTATGTTTAATTGGGTAAGTAAATTGATTGTCTTAGCATTCTAGTTGATGACTAAATTTTTTTCCATAGCCTATAGCTCGATGATTGATTGACTCCCATGGCCTTCGATTCCCAGCATGTCTTGACCGCCCTGTGGTGTATTGATTTGTGAAGATTGTGGTTGTTTTTTCCTTTCGTCCCTAGCTCATCAGTCCTCGCCTGAGCAGTCATCCATGAGCCTGATCTACGGTCGTCGCTTCGGCGTTAATAGACCTATGGATATCAACGCCCCACTTTTCTGTGCGTGGATGATGAGCGAAGGATGTTTCTATCAGCCGTCTACCTTCATTATTGTCCTTGGCTGATTGTTTGACTTGCGCCATCTAGAAAAGACCTCTGCGTATGGATTATCTTGCGTCCTTGTTGGTTTTTCTCTGCGCCTTGACTGATAGAATCCCTGCGATCATTTCAATGACTTTTCCCATTGGATCCTTGCGTTTCTCTTATTGTTGTCAGCGTTGTATTGGTATTTTGGAAATGGAAAAACGATTTGATTTCCCGTGTGCATTTTTGTATTGGTAACTTGGAAATGGAAAAACGTTTTTATTTGTTATTCCTGTCTATGTTGTATTGGTATTCTGGCAATGGAAAACGATTTGATTCCCTGTCTGCATTTTTATATTTGGTATCCTGGAAATGGAAAAATGTTTTTGTGTTATTCATGTCTGCGTTGTATTGGTATCCTGGCAATGGAAAAATGAAATCATTTCCCTGTCTGCGTTTTTATAATTGGTATCTTGGTAAGGGAAGGGTGTTCTGGTCTTTCCTATATGCGTTTGCATTTGGCATCCAGGGAATGAAAAAGGGAAACCACGATTTTTCCATTTAAAACGTGTCTGAGATTGCCGTTGAAGTGCCCACGTTTTTTCTTTTAAACGTTGACAAAGATTGTTGTTGAAATGCCCACATTTTTGCTTTTAAAAGTTGACAGAGATTGCCATTGAATGCCCACGTTTTTGCTTTTAAAAGTTGACAAAGATTGTTGTTGAAATGTCCACGATTTTTCTTTTAAAATGAGACTGAGATTGTTGTTTAAATGCCCATGATTTTGCTTTTAAAATGAGACTGAGATTGCTGTTTAAATGCCCATGATTTTGCTTTTAAAATGAGACCGAAATTGTTGTTTAAATGCCCACGTTTTGCCTATTAAACGTGACTGAGTTTGATGTAAATAACCATGGATTCTTCCCCAGACCGTTTATCCTACCTGTTCTTTTGACCAATAGACCAACGTTTTATTCCAGAATATACAACGCCTTTGCTAGTAAATTACCACAAAGATACCTTATTTCAGCGATTGGAGTAACTCCTGATAAATACCGCAAATTTTGAACTTGTGTAACGATGTTTTCCCCCTTAATGTGTAGCACATATGGTTGATTGCGAGTGCTGTTGAAGGGACACATTTTGCCCTCTTTTGTTGATTTAGTTTTGCTGTTGATTGGACCACGAATTTTACTTTAGATGATAGACTGTGTTTGCTGCTGGTATGACCACGTTTTGGAGTGCAATTTTCCTTTTATATAAATGATAGAAAATGTAAATTCCTTATGGTATGTTTGCACAACGATTTTTCTCATGTATTGAATGATAGTAATGTAAATTCCCTTTTGGCATGTTGCACAACAATTATGCTTATATATGAATGATGGCAATGTAAAATTTCCTTCTGGCATGTTTGCATGACGATTTTTGCTCACAGGTTAAACGATAGCAATGTAGTTTTTATTCTGGTGCGTTTTGCCCAACAATTTTCCCTTTTAAGTGTTGACAGCCATGCAAATCCCTTCTGGTGTGGTTGTACTGCTTTTGCCTAAATTTTTATTGACAATGATGTGATTCATTTATATCCTATCTCAATTCTGCCTATCACATCTTTGAATGATATCAAATACTACTGTTGACTTAGCGATTTTACTTTTACCTCTGAGTTTTACTTTTATCTGGCAGTAAATTCTCATTTAATATTTAAGGCAGTAAATCTTATTAAGTGCATCTGGCAATAAATTCTCATTTAATATTTAAGGCAATAAATCTTATTAAGTGCATTGACAATAATTATCATTTAATATTTAAGGCAATAATTCTTATTAAGTGCATCTGGCAGTAAATTCTCATTTAATATTGAAGGCAACAAATCTTATTAAATGCATACAACAATAAATCTAATTATATGGTTATGACATTAGTTTTTCATTGATTGAATACGACTTTAATGACGGTGTCACTTCTTAGCAGAGTCTTTTTAATGTTCATAGACAACTGTCATTGGGAGCGACTAGTATAGATAGACAACATCATGTAAATTAAGGTGTTGATAAGCGTTTCATTGTAGCATTCCACCTTGAAATGGTTAAGCTTGTCATATGATGTCTTTGTTAGTAAGATGTAAGTTGGGATTAATTTAGAATTGCCCCAAATTAATTGGAACTTAATGATTAAATGAGTTTGGTAAGTCTTGACTAAAGGTAAGTTACACTTGCTAAGTTAGAGTGCATTTAATGATAAAATTTAAATTTGAAATTATCCACATCAGACTAGATGAATGGGTTGGGTTGTTGCGCGGTGATGTAATGTCTTGCGTTTTCTTGTTGACATCATCCTGCGTCTTGCCGACCCACTACTTGGGGTGTGGGTGTAGTCTCCTTGTCCGTTGTTTCATCCTAACATGTCAGATTTATCTAGAGACCTTGGTCCAGATAGGTTGTGTTGTACCAAATTTATTGATGCATTTTTCACCTGGGGATGGCATGATTCCCGGTGAGGGGATCATGGCACGCCCTATTGGGTAGCAACGATCGAGAACTTGGCCGGAGTCGATGCGTTCCGTGCGAGTGTTGACGAGCATTATAAGTAGCTTTAGGCGCATGGTAGGAACACCTTCACGCGTTTGGTTTGTGCGCCTTGAGGTTCTAGTCTTGTCATCCTTGGTCGTTGTGTCAGGAGGGGGATGTTGTCCCTTAGCTTGTAGGCGTGCCTTGTTGCGTCAGGCAGGTAGTCTTTCCTCCTTGTTGTTCTACGCATGTTTCGCCCAGTTCCCTTGTGCCAGTGCGTGGTGTCATAGATGCCTATTGCCTGGACTATGTGCTTGCGTTCGTCATCAATGGTGTGGTTAACTATTGTCGCCGTCGCCTTCTTGCCTGGAAAAAAAAAATTGCACTTCTGCTTCGCTTGTAGTTGTAACAAAGGGGTTGTTACAAGGCCTGACAGGTAAACATGTAAGACTGTGAGGACTGCGCAAAGGCCTCCCATTGTGTAAAAATTTAAGGAAGCTGCATTTTTCACGGTTATCATTTTGCATCTGCATTTGAAACACCTCCATAACACCCAGTGACATATAAAAAAGGAAATCAAATTTTCTCTTCGCATACAAACATGTTCTGGAAGAGGATTTTGACTCAGGCATCTCCAACATTTAAATTTTTCACTTGCAAACTGGAAATAACAAACAACAAAGAACGAATACGAACGTAAACCTAGCAACGAAACCCACCCGTCAATGGGGAACGACATAAGCTCAGTTCCAATCGCAGTTGCAGAATCCCAAGCGTGCAAACTGCAACAACATAAAAAATAACAGGCAAACAAGAAACCATTCAACAAGCAACGAGCAAGCATCAACCAGTGAACCAGTAACGCCACCAAAGAACAATATCGCCCATATTCACTGCAGACAACATTGCAGAAGAAAACAAGATCAAGCAACAAACAACAAACCAGTGAACAAGCACCAAAAGCCCCAACTGCAGTTGCAGGACCTAAACTATGCAAATTTGAATCAAACAACAATAAGCAACATCCCGTGAACCAATGAACAAACACCAACCAACCAACCAGGAATGCCGACGAAGAACAATATTGGCCAAATTCACTGCACAAAAGATTGTATCAAAAAAATTTCGGAGGAAAATGTATTGTAATACAACTGTTAAGCAAACATTTCAGGCTGTGAGGCCTGTGATGTAGACATTTAAGGATGTGAGGACCATCCAAAGGCCTCCCATTGTGTAAACAATTAAGAAAGTTGCAGCTTCGACGGTTGGTATTTTTCAATACTGAGAGCGATCAAAATCCTCTTGCAACCCATCTTTGTATGTGATTACTATGACCAGAGAAGCAGGACTGCAATGTTGTCTTCCTCTCGTTCCTGATCACCAATGTTCGACACAGAACCCACCTCCATCGCAACCACAATGATGTATAGGGAAATGAAATCGTATTTTCTCCTCACATACAAAGATGTTCTGCAAGAGGATTTTGAAACATGCATCTCCAGTATTGAAATTTCTCACCTACAAATTGCAAATAACAAACAAAAAACAACGAATAGGAAGCTAAACACGACACTGAAACCCACCCGTCAATGAGGAACAACAGAAGGCCAGTTCCAATCACGGTTGTAGAATCCCAAGCGTGCAAACTGCAACAAGACCAACATGCAAACAAAAACAACAACAAGTAAACAAGAAATCAATGAACAAGAAAGGAGCAAGCATCAACCAGTGAACCAATAATGCCGCTAAAGAACAATATTTCCCATATTCACTGCAAAGAACATTGCATAAAAAAATCGAAGGAAAATGTATTGTAACATGCCTGTTAAGTAAACATTTAAGGCTGTGAGGCCTGTTAGGTAAACATTTAAGTCTGTCAGGACTGTTGTGTAAACATTTAAGAAAGAGTGCAGTGTGGCAGGTCTGTTATGTATGCAAAAACAATTATTATATTATTTTATAATAACAATAAAAAAAAAGTAACAATAGTTTGAACAATAGAGGCTATGCAATTTTTTTTTATTCAAAGGACAAACTAATATGAAGTCAACTAATAAAAAACCGACTCTCTATGCTCAAAACTTTGGATAGCCAAACATTTCAAAAAATAGTAAAAATTCAGAAAGATCGTATATGATCAAAAACTTTGGATATGACTTTGGACATCCAAACATTTCAAAAAAATAGTAAAAATTCAGAAAGACTGTATATGATTAAAAAATTTGGATATGCTAACATAGAAAACATTGAGAATAACGAAGCTGGCAATAAGACCTCCAATCAATTATCCAATTAGATCATGACATATATGGTATTTTTATTATATACAAATCAATGTTTTTAGTTCGCTAGTTCCAACAATAGAGATTATGCAAATATTTGTAGTCAGAGGAAAAACTAATATGAAGTCAACGAATTATCGATTGCTATAGTCCCTCTATGCCTTCGGCAGGGACTAATAACATAAAATAATGCAATATTACTAAATCTAATAACATGGAAATTATTTTTTTTTGATGTAACTAAGAATGCATAAGAATTAAGTGTCCCAATAGCTTAAAGGCCATATTGAAATTTTGGATTTCTAAAGTGTTCAAATTAAATTGCCAATCATAAATGATAGATGATTAAAAACTTCATCATATTTATGTAGAAAGACTATATATTCATCAATATATAGATTATATATTTTTAGGTAGAGAAGTGTAAAGTTAGTCATAATATATGACTTTTAGGTAGAGAAGTGTGAAGTTAGTCATAATATATGATGTATAAGTATAAATGCAAAAAATTCTTTATTAAGAGAATTAATTGAAACTCACAAAATCTAAATTAATTATGGTGCATGAATTGATATGGTATGACTTTGAAAGTTAAGATAATAATTTTGTTATTGAGAAAACCATTGGGACCATTGAAATTATTGAATTCAAAGTTTATTGTCCAAGTCAAAGTTAATCACTAGATAGATGTTGACAACAATACCTTGCCATAAATGAACATTGAAGTTCTTATATTTATATAATGATAAGCCATGCATAAGCATTCATTGTTAAACATATGATTTTGTGAAAAATTGTTAAGCTAGGAGATGTATTTTTCTTAAGCATTCCTCTATGACATTACACTGGGTGAATATAATTATCTATTTAGAAGTTTAGGGTGCATAACATAGTAATGAATTAGAAATTATTAAAATTTGTGGAAGATAAAGAGAGAACTCTAATTGATGTTGCAAAATTAACAAAGTTTTAAGCATGTAATGAATATGTACAATGTATCATAAATTCCATTGTGGTTGGTCACTTTATTCAGATTAGGGGTTTAACTAATTCAAATTAACTATGGATTACCATGCACAGTGGTATGAGAAGTCTAACAAAGATAAAGTTCTATGTTTAGAAATCAATTGTATGCATTAAACGTCATTTATGTTGAATGTGCCACTAATTATGTCACATGCATTTAGGATGTGAGCTATCAACTTTGTAGAGTTGGTGATAACATTAATGCTAAAGATATTGTGGTACTAACCCTAGATAAGTGAAAAAAGATGTTTCAACTTTTTGTGACCAATTTAAATGTCATTGCCATGTTATCTAATTTTACATTTGATGAACTTGGTGGCATGCCACTACCTGAAGAACAACAATGCTGTGATAGATTTAGACATAAAAATTCATATCAAAAACTTACTATGAAATCATTCAAGAAAAAAGGAAGAAGTTTGTTTGAACCTATTGAGAGCAAAATGAAAAAAACCCTTGAGAAAGATTGTTATTTGCTACCACTCTAACAAACCAAGAAATTATGCCAAAGATTGTTTCAAGAGCATATGTTGGCAAGGAAATAAAATTATGGTTGACCAAGTTTAATAAGAAAAAGAACTTAGAAAATCTTGGAGAGAAAGGTCCTCTTAATACTTTACTAGTAGCAACAAAAAATGATAGAGACGCTTGGGATATCGATTATGCCACAACCAAACACATGAATGGGAGGTGAAATTGGTTTGAGAAGTTCGTGCCTAGAGCATAGAGAGACATAATATTTGGTGATGAGAAAAATTTGGGATTCTTATTAAAGGTTGTGTTCCTGTTTTGCTGAGAACTAGAGAAGCATACAAAGTTAAAAGAGAACTAGAGAAGCATACAAAGTTAAAAGAGGTTTTGTATATCCTTAGTTTGAAAGGAAATTTGTTTTTTTTTATTAACATGAATAAGTTGAATTTAAAAGTTAAGGTGGTAAGGTGGTAAGTGTCTCATCGGATACATATTGATAAATTATGAAGTCACATGATGTAGTTATGAGAAATATGGTATACTTTGATTGGTAGCAAAGATTGACAACGAATGTGTGATGATGACAATTATTGAACAAATTAAATCATGGTTGAACAAATTAGATCATGTAATTTTAGTTATGGACATCTAATTTTTTAGAGCCTTCATCTACAGTATAAACTTCATGTTGGGTTACCACAAACACACAAACCTTTCAACCTTTCAAACTCTATTAAGCTTGTAAAATTGGAAAGTATACAAATAAGTAATTTCCTAAGAGTAAGGCATGGCATAAAAGGTCAACTTTGGAGTTGGTGCACACTACCTCATTCATATGAAAATTGTATTTAATGAATGTGTGGATGCATTTAATAATGCACTAATCAAAATACTTCAAAATTTTTCTAGAGTTGAAAAATTTGGTTGAGAAAAGAAGTGGAAAGTATCTAAGGACATTAAGGTCTAATAATAGAAGGGAGTATACTTTGAAAGAATTTGAAAATTACTTCAAACAACAATGCATTATAGAAAAATTTACAACCTCTTATATAATTGAACAAAATCAAGTTGCGAACAAAAATAATCATGCCATTTAGGTCATGGTGAGGTGTATGTTGAAATATATGATATTGATCGGTATTAAGACAAAAATGGCGCATATTTATGACAACTTGCCATTCTATGTCTACAAATGAATTGAGTTGTTATATCTCTATGTACCGAGATTGCACCAGGGGGCCTAAGGTTCATAGCACAACTTTATCAACTAAGGAAGTTGTATGTAATGCATCTAATTCCTTATCAACTTTTTTGATTTCAACAGTCTTGGCTTCTCTCTTAATATGGATTATCAATGTTTGAGCTTCTTTAGACATCGGTGTGATGTTTGTTTGTAACTCCCTACTTGGTTTTTCCCTCAAGTATAACACCATCATTTAATATCTCATAATTGTGTAAATGGTGTCGCTCTTTGTGATAGTTGTATGTAATAGTGTTCTCATCCATTGGCCTTTTCTACTAAGGGATCTATTTGTAACATAAGTTCCTTTAGCTTGGAATCCCCAAAAGCCTCTCTTTCTCGTCAATTATATTTGTAATTCAATATTAATACTCTTATTGATTTGAAGTGTCAATCATTTTTTCATCTTGTACCAATTCTTCTAAGTATGGATCCACTTGTCGCAACTTAGGCCACATATTGGAAAACCTTTGTCAAACATGTTACAAACTATATACCAAGGATAGTTTTTCTTGCCTCCTCTCATTGCTATCTTTAATAACCTCATCCAATTAAAGTTGAAGACGCTGGCTAGTCTGTTGAATTTCAATCAACACATGCTTAATTATAATAAGTGTGTGACCAATTATTTTTCATGATCAAGGCTATTCACAATAGGTTTAGTGTGGGCCAAGTGGTTACATCTCTTTGTCCTACTTGTTGTATAAGGAGGCTCAAACTCCTAAGGGGCACCAAGTGAACAATTGGTCACCGAAAACTGATGCTTCATACCATCCAATTGCCTTAGACTCAAACTATGTGTTGGGATTAAGGTGAAGTGCATCATTATTGATGCACTTTTGAGTGTTTGCAATGATGTATTGCAAAAGGTTGAAGTTTTCTTAGAATAAATGCATCACTTCATAACAACACTCTTGATTCCTAGAGAAATTTTCAATCATTTCTATTAATAACAAATGATCCATTGGGGATGATGGATTACTAATTGGTGTCAAACACTAAGCTCCAAAGGTTTTTAAGGGATCTTTTGTTTCTTCATGTTGCATTTTCATCTTACCCTTGTCCACGACTTTGGTCGCAAGCTGCTCTTTTGCCTCTACCATTTCTTCATCTTCTTGAGCCTTCTTATCTCTAGTAAACCTTATTGAAGTAAAATTGTTAGTGGGTAGAAAATTTTCCTTTGTCATTTCTTAAAGTTCCTCTTGTTCCTTTGTTGAAAGAGTTCTTCATTTTTCAAAGTTTCTCTTGTTCCTTTTATATTTAACATGGTATTTCATTTAATATATTTTATGGTTCTCCCTCAGATCGGGTGATAGGGAAGCAATCAGGTAGGAGGTATGCACCTAGGAACTCATGTACACTTGTCCTCACCACGACCCTCCCCACAACACACAATGATCCATCCTGATTATAACACAATCATGCCTTCATTGCTAGAAGTTGATCTCCATCCGACGACGTACTCCCCTTGTGCGATGTTTATTTCCACTGTCCTTCCCTGGATTTTTTGGTTCTGGATGGTGTCTGCACCAGTTATGGAAATGAGAGTTTTCATTATGGGAAATTTATGGTCACAAACTATCTTCGTTCCTTCCCTTGGTTCTAATCGATCTCCCCCGTGGCCGAAATTTTTTCCTACTATCTTTATGTTTCTCATCTCTCATCTTCTTTTAACCGACCTCTTATCTTCGTGGACTCCCCTGGGTCTCCTTGCCATTCTCTGGTTCTCCCCTTTGGTTCGTTTTCCTCTTTGGTCTGTCCTCTAGAGAGGGGATGCACTCTTCATTTCTCACGTGGTCGTTGGAAGATGATTGCGGTCTCCAGGGCACAGTTAGCAGTAGAAGCTTCAACCGTCGATTACCAGGCACATATGCCCCTTGAAATTCAGGTAGAGCTTGACTTGGGTGAATTTGATGCCCAAGTTCTAAGACACTTCATAGATGATGAAGTTGTGAACAAGAACATTTGTCCTTGGATTCCAGACATAGGACCCTCTCACGCTAGGGAATCCCAGTATTACAAAACTATCGACTTATATCGACACATGAAAACACTAACGGGTAAAGTGCTAGTTGAGTACAACAAGGCCCATCATGAGATTTTTCTTCAAATTGATGATGTGCAGCTCTAGATCAAACTCATGGACCACAAAATCAACTTGCTCGTTGAGAAGCTTGTTGGCATGGACTTCACCAAGCCCATCTTTGCTCAACCCTAGGTTCCTGTTGCTAATGATCATGCTCCATTGGTTTAATTTTAGTTATGTTAGAACTGTTGTTTTTTCTCTCTCCAGTTTCATAGGTAGAGAGGATTTC
>ML783298.1:44680-74008 GCA_009831015.1 Picea engelmannii
ATATATATATATATATATATATATATATATATATATATATATATATATATATATATATATATATAGCAAAACACAACTATAATTAAATAATAATCTCATATTGCTTAATGTAAAAACTATGCTTGTTTAAATTAATAAATTATAAATAATTTTATATAGCTTAATATAACAACTATATTAATTTAAATTAATAAATTATAAGTAATCTTATATAGCTTATAATATAAATCTATTTTAATATCTTTAAAATAACATGTATCAAACCATTATTATTATTTTTTTTAATCAAAACACAACTATAATTAGAATCAAGTGAAGCTTCACATATTACCTTTTGTTTGCACATAGGAATTGTTAATTGATTTGAATGGATGTAAAACCTGCAAATTATGGAGAGATGGATTCCTTCTAATAAGATTCCTAAGATCATCCTCGAACAACGGAATATCATAGGTTATTTTAAACGCACTAGTGTAAGAATCCTCAGATCATGCTCGAACAATGGTTATAGGTTATTTTAAAATCACTTAGTACAATTTTAAAAGTAGGTCAAAAACAGTCAATTGTAAACCAGTTAGTATTATCCATCTTAGTAGTATATGTCGACACAATAATTTATTATTAATTATTAGTAATTAATGAGTTTTTTTATTTTAAAATAAAATTTATCCATATATTTGTGTTGAGCTTTTTATTTTAATTTTTTTTTTATCCATATATACAAATTATGTATCTTTTATTGACCAAGTTTCTTATTCAAATTTGTTTTTCCTTTAATATCATCCATTATTTTAGTTGTATATGTAGACACAATAATTTATTATTAATTAAAATTGTGTATCTTTTATTATTTATTATTTTAGTAGTATATGTAGACACAATAATTTATTATTAATTAAAATTATATATCTTTTATTGACCAAGTTTCTTATTCAAAACAAATTATGTATCTTTTATTGACCAAGTTTCTTATTCAAATTTGTTTTTCCTTTAGTATCATCCATTATTTTAGTAGTATATGTAGACACAATAATTTATTATTAATTAAAATTATGTATCTTTTATTGACCAAGTTTCTTATTCAAATTTGTTTTTCCTTTAGTATCATCCATTATTTTAATAGTATATGTAAACACAATGATTTATTATTAATAATTATTAGTAATTAATAAGTTTCTTATTTTAAATATTTAAATTATTTTTTCATTTCAAGTTTCATTTTTAAATATAATAATATAAATTTAATTTTAACTTGTTTTAATAATCATCAAAAACCTAACATATGTTTACATCATTTAAGAAGGAAAATTTACCTCGTTCGAATGATCTTTATCATTAATACCATTTTACATGTTTAAGTAAAGGTTTCTCATAATAACAAATGTTTTAATGTAAATTTAATTTTGGATACTGATGATATTTCTTATGAAAAAGGTGGTTGGTTTTCAACATTTTATGATAGATCAAATTATATAAGAATATATTGAAAAAAAATAAATACAAGAAATGGTTGCCCATCCAACAATGGAAAACTAGGAGTTTTTCACCATTGAGCAAGGTTCAATTCTAATGAGGGATGCTTAACCTGAAGTTATTGGGACACCTTGAGGTAGTGATCGAAAATGTGGTTTCACCTAGAGAGATTATATTAAAAATAGTCTCGTGACCCATGCACACAAAAGTGGATCAAATACCACTCCCATGTCTTTCAACTCCCCTCCTGGATGGGGTGTTATCAGAGGCTTAATGAAGGTACACATTTCCATAACTCATCCCGCCACCCATCAACACTAACTCTAAAGTGGGTGAGTGGATGACAACACCAATAAATTGGCTGGTTGAAGCATTGAAAGAATTATTTGCTTAGTGTGTGTGAGGACATCCATGGTCATATCCCCTAATACAACCAACGCAACAAACATTCAATGCAACGACCCTTATTTTTTCACAATGTTGAAGGCTCATTTATGGTTTGCAAGGAATGACAAGACAACGACATTATCTGGAGGACAATTATACCAGGCCCATTTTTCACAAAGCATGAATGTATCAAGAATTGGTAGGTTGCAGTTGGATCTCTGTTGGGCCACCTGCACCTGTTCTTTTCACCTTCTCTCCCTTAGTATGTCGCAGGAACTAGAAAGAGGTCGGGTCCACCGAGGCTAAGACTCTGCTTGGCAGGGAAGCACTGGACTTAGAGGCCAGTTTGGCGACCTCTAAAACATCTAGTCCTCATGAGGAGATGAGTAGTTCAACAATTACACCTACCAGACAAACAAAATTGGATGACATCCTCGTTTGGGGGTGCTGTGTAGAATGGGTTGAGGAAGAGGTCGTGTTTCCAGAAAATATTGAGGTCCGGACTCAGGTTAAAAGAAATACTTCCAACAAGATGACCGACCATCCTCTTAAGAGCTCTTTGAAAACTCAAGTTGAGGATGGTATAGAAACTATGCAACGCAGTCTAAAGGAGGAAATATTGCAACTCATCTTTGAACTAAGGGGGTAAATTGTAGATCTAAGGTTCAAAATGGAGTAGATGGACAAAAAATTATCAATGTTGCTGACTCTATGCTCTTGTCTCATGGCCCAACAACCTGCCCATGATATGAACTTCCCTGTCGTGTCCATTTCAGACATTCCCATCTTGTTGTAGCCTAGCGACTTCCTTGGCTCGCATGGACAACAAACCAAATACTATTGGACAGTTGGCTGTCATTGATGTCAACCCTAAAAGAAGTCTAGAAGCCCCTAGAAGTGATGGGTCTATTTGAAGGAATCTCTAAAGTGGTCCCCTTATGGCGTAGCTCTAAGCATGGCCCTCACGGGAAGAAAATAAATATAATAAAGGAAGAAAGAAAGAAAATAAAAGGAAATTCTTCAATAAAAGCCTCTACTCAAGAGAAGATAGTTCCTCATATGATGAGGATAATGATAGTGACAGTGACCAGAAAGAGTTCTCTTCATGGAAATGGAAACTCATAAAGGAACCCCTAAAAATGAAGACGAATATTATGAAGAAGGCGAAGTGGATATTTAGGAAGAACTAATATGTGCTTTGAGTGAGATAAAAATGGAAAGGAAGAAAAACAAGTCCCTCGAGGAAGAATTGATCAATATAAAGAAGATTTCTCAAAACTCCAACGAAAATCACGAAGAAGTCCAACGGATTATCATAAAGATAAAAAATTAGTTGGAAGAAAAGTAGTGTTTGGAAGCTGAAATAGTATCACTAAGAAAGAAAGTAGAGAAGAGAGAAGAAGTTTTGACAATTCATCTTAAGGAAAGATCCAAGGACTTAAACAAGATTGAAGCACAATTTAATCAACAAGAAAGGAGGCTTGAAGAAGAAATCATCTCCTTGAAAACCCACCTTGAAGAAGAAAAGAGAACAAAAGAAGTAATGAATATCCAAATGATGAAGAAAGAAGAAGATTGCGAGAAGCTTGAAGAAGAAGTCATCACATTAAGGGTTTAAGTTGACAAGCTCAACAAGAAATTGAAGAGCTCTCAAGTACTAGAAGACATTCTTAGCTGTCAAAGGTCACCATTCAATAAAGCAGGTCTTGGATACATTGGTGAGGCCTCATGAAAAGAAGATGCAAATGCCACTCCCAATAAGAGCATTGAAAGAAGAGGAAGATCCACACCACCAATAAAGAAAAATTATGCAGACAATCTCAAAGGACGAGATCATGGTAAACAAGAGTCAAAGAGGAATTAATGTAGAAGATAAGTATTTCCAAGAAGACCTTCTACCTCCATGTATCAAAGAAGCTTCAATCCTTGTGAAGGAAACAACATAAGAGAAGACCGTGATCAACAGAGGCATGAATTCAGAAGGACTACATCACATAGAGGATCACTTGCTTCCAAGTGTCAAAGTTTCTTTCTTGGTTATTGTTTTACTTGTAATAAATTTGGACATAAAGCTGTAGATTGTAGAGTGTATGGAAGAAATGTTCAAGCAAGAGATGTTTACATGTCTTCCTACAATATTGAATGTTACAAATGCCACCAACTATGGACATATAGCTCGTGATTGTAGTGTTGGGTATGTGTTATATTCTTTGCACGACTAGCTTTAGTGTCTGCTACATTGTGCCAGGTGTGCAAGGGTATTTTAGGGGGTGTCACTAGGCCCCCTGCATGGGGGTTTGGGGGAAACGCCCCTGAGAATTTTTTGTTTCCTCAGGAAACGTGTCACATTTTTTGCCTCATTTTTTGTGTCGCCTTGATTTTCGTGTCCATTGTTGGACAGTTTTTTTGGAACATGGTTTTTTCCGATGGTTTTCTATTTCCGGCTAAGGAATTAGGGTTGTTGACTAATATAGGTCATTGGGTTAGGGTTTTGGATGCCGCTGGATCCTAAATGTATATTGTATTGTAAACAATCTATCACTATGAATGAATATAGAATATGCTGGTTTTCCCGGTTTGGGTTTCGAGGGCAAAAATCTTTGTGTAATGTGTGTATTTTCCATTGTATCTTTTCTGTTCTTTTATTGAAAATCTGTTTGCAGTAAAATATTGTACAAGGTTAAAATCTACATTTGTTATCAGATCTTTGTTGGCTTCATGGGGATGAATTTGTGGTCAAGGGTTTGGCTCGGGACTGTGATAAACCTTGTTATAGTGGGAGATCTGTGGTATTTATTTTTCAGGTGAAAATAAATGGCGAGTAGTTTGAAAATGGAGATCGAGAAGTTTAATGGGAAAAGTTTGGAGCCACGGAAGCTCAAGATGGAAGATCTGTTGGTGGACAGAGATCAGTGGATCACGGTGGATCCAGGTATTGCACCTATAGGAACTTCAACAAATGACTGGAAAAAGTCGGATCAAAAGGCGAATAACACTATCCAACTGTGTCTCTCAGATTCAATATTACTGAATGTGTCAGAGGAAGCTACAACCAAAGATTTATGGGATAAGTTGGGGAAGTTGTATTAGTCTAAGTCCCTAGTAGATCAACTATTCCTGAGAAATAAGTTGTATAACCTGAGGATAAGAGATGGAGACTCGGTGGCAGAGCATTTGAACTCATTCAATATTGTGGTAAGTTAGTTAGTATATGTTCATATTAAAATTTCAGATGAAGATAAGTGTATCAATTTATTGTGCTCTTTACTAGACTCGTGGGATAGTCTGGTTGTGGCCATAGGTAGTAATACAGTAGTAACACAACTTCCTTGAAGTTTGATGAAGTGGTCTCATCCTCATTGTCGGAGGAGAAGAGATGAAAGAACATGAAAGGACAGAGCACAGATGCATTATTTGCAAGAGGATGCTCCCAGGAAAGAAATAGATCTAAGTCCTCAAGTGGGAGATCTAAGTCAGAGGCAAGATCTAAGTCTCCCAGAAAGTTTGTAAAGGTATGCTGGAGATGTGGAAAAGAAGGGAACTACAAGAAGCAATGTAGATCCAAAGTTGAGAAAAAGAAGGGATATGAAGAATCTTCTTCTATAGAAGAGAAGACCTCCAAGGAGGAAGGAGGGGATGTGTACTTGGCTTCTTCAAGCACACATGCAGATCATGAGGCATGGTTGGTTGACTAAGGTGTATCCTTTCATATGACTCCCCACGGGGAGTGGTTTTGTGAATATGAAAGGTACGATGGAGGTACTGTTTTCCTAGGTGATGACTCGATAACCATAATCATAGGTCGAGGAAAATTCAAGTTGAGGCTGATATATGGAAGGATTAGAACACTACCTTGTGTTATTCACATCCCAGGATTGGCTAGAAATTTGATTTTTGTAAGCAAAATGGACGATATAGGGGTAAAAACAATATTTGAAAAGGAAACCTGCAGGATGGCTCGAGGAGCAATGGTGCTGCTGAAGGGAGTTCGGTTTGGAACTCTGTATAAGATGCAAGGAAGCACTATTAGTGATGGGTGTAATAGTTCCATTGTTCATGATACTAGATTTGAAGAATAAATAACTCCTACTGATTCAAACAGATCTTTTAAACGACAATGGTTGAGTTATTTAACATGTGTTAATTAACCATTTAAGAAGCTAAATGAAAGAGGAATAATTATAGAAGAAACATAACAACCATATAAAAATATACAGATCTGAGATAAATCATGAGGATCAACAAACCATAAAAACCAATGTGATAACAGAGTTCGACAATCTCGCCTATGTCTACAGGCCTTTGTCTCAGTGGGTGAGGATTTTCTTATTTCTGTTAAAATTTATAAAAGTACATCAAAATAGTGCCAAAAAGGTTACAAACTGATATGGTATTATTCTACCAGATCTATGGAAGACAACAAAACTGATGACACTGAAAACGAATCACTAGAGCTCCCAGAAATGGCCCGCAAAGGTGCTCTCCTCAACAACTTCCCTGCATAAAAATGGCTTTGGCTTGGAAAATATTCAACATAGCTCTGTTATGAACCTCCTTCCTTGGCTTCAAGAGCCCCTAGTTTATATAGATCTAAAGTTGGTAACCATCTCCCAACTTCTCCCCAAGTTCTGGCCTAAAAAAGGGCCCAATATCCCCCCAAAAAGGGCCAAAATCCCATAAAACTGCTGCAAAAATCATTAAAAAATATTATAATAAAGTTTTAAACCCACTTCTCCAATTATTCAAGGTGCAACCCTTTTTATGCGGGCTCCTAGTCACATGGGCGCCTCCATGTGGCCATGGCTTGGTGCTCCTTTGTTGGGCCCTCCGTTATGTTTGGCTCTAGGTCACGTGGCTTGAGCATGTGGCCTCACCTTAGTCCTATGCGTGCGCCCAATCTGGTGTAGCCTTTTTCTATAGCCCCTGTTCACTAGCTTAGATCCCCACCGACTGGGGCCTAACCAACCAATGTGCCACCCGTCAACTTAAATCCCAATTTGTTGACTTGTTGAAACAAGTCACACAATAGACCGGTCGGTCTGCCTCTTTACATGAAGACGTTATCTTGCCCATGAGGTCAGGGGTTTGAATCCCCCTGGCCATAATTTTTTTTACCCAACCATCATTGGGCATCTGCAGGGTGCCATGTGGCACCACCTGATTGGGCCATGTGGTGACCCAAGATTGGACCACATCATCAGTCCGTAAGTCTAGTCACCCTGCCACCTGTCTGCCATGTCATTAGTCTGTACGCCCAATCACCTTGCCATGTGTCGATCATATGCCCAATCACCTACCCATATTTTTTCCGTGTGCCACGTATCCATATGTCATTGGGTCACGTCACTGTATGGACTTCCACATGTCATCCGTACGGTGACACGTGTCAAATCTGTACAGTGCCAACTCATCTCGAAAGTGACAAAACTGAGTGACACGTGTCACCTCCTGATGATGCCACATCAACATGATGATGTCATCATGACATCATCCCGACGCATGCTAACGTCACCTGTTGTACATGCTGACATTAGTGTTGACTTTGACCTCGTTGACTTTTTGCCTGTTTGGTGAAACGAACAGAACACGATATCTTTTGCATACGCCATCCGCTTGAGCTCGTTCAAGTTGCGTTGGGTTCGTATCGACGAGGCCTACACACTCATCCGTTTTGAAGCCATTCCGAGCACTTTGATTTTTAGGCCTTCCTGGACCCAATTTGGTCCCGAGATCCAATTTTGGATCACACCTCCCCACTAAAGACCTTTTGGTCCCCAAAAGGTTTTTAGCCAGTCATCAAGTTCGAGATAGGCCACCCGACTTGTTCTCTATCTTTAAACTCTATCCTGTGCAATTGTCTCATCAAGATCAACTGTAAAAGAATCATGATAACTAACATCATATTGTTAGCCATTTGTACCCTGTCACATCTTACTGAAGCCGCTGTCATCCATGTAGACAATATTACTAATGATAGCATCAAAAATATGACTGCAAATGAGCTGATATGTTTGTAATATTTGCACGACATTAGCTTATCTTGAAGCAAAGTGTGATTGATTTTCCATTCTACAATCATCTCCTATTCTTTCTTAAGATCTTACTTGAATTGAAACAATTATAGGTGTGTTGCTTTCTTGAGCTGCCTTTCTTAATTGTTCCATTGTTTGAAGATATTTATTTGCCTTTAAATGATGAGCATGAACCACATATTTTTGACCTTCTTTGGTTAAGTGATATTGATTATTTTCCCTGTAGAATATTGCTTTACGATCATACAAGTAAGGACTGCCTAAGACCATTCCACATTCACTTAGTGGCACCACATCACATGTTACCTCGTCCACAAACTTAGATGAAATTGCAAATTTTAATGTGCACTGCTTGGTTATGTGCAGTTGATGATTGTTGCTTATCCATTTAAGTGTGTAAGGCTTATGATGCATCTGAGTTTTTAATCCCAATTGCTTAACCAAATCCTATGAAATTAAGTTAGATTGAGATCCACTATCTATCAATGTGTCGAACTTAGTGTGCCTCATGATGACCCTTATGTGAAATAATTTACTTCTACAATCAAATCCTTCACCAATTTTACCTGTCATACCAACCAATGAGACTTTAGATTCATCACCTGAATCCGATCCCAAGTCCGTTGGTCGCGTTGCTGCTGCAACTGTTTTCCTTGAACCACTTCGGTCTCTTATCAGGATGTAATTGCCAACAACGGTCCTCATAATGCCCCTCTTTCTTGCAATGCTTGCAAGAGGGCTTCTCTTCCTTTCTTGCCACTGAATTTTCCTTCTTTCCATGCCACTTCCTTTTGTCCTCTTTCCTTGAAGACGATTCCCCTGATACACCAACCCTTATTTTCCCTGCTTCAATGTATGTTGCTTGAACATAAACCTCATCAATATTAGTAAGTCCAAACATGAGTATAGTGTTACGAATATGTGCAAGTAAACCTCCTATATACTTCATAAGATTTTCTTGGGTATGTAAAGGAATATCTAACATCAATGCCATTTTACGAAAACCATCGGTGTATTCTTGCACTGTTTGTCCTTTTCTTAGTTTAAGAGATTTCCATTCAATTAAAGCTTTCTCTTTATAACCCAAAGGGTAGAATTGCTTCCTAAGTGCAGAAATAAAACTTTGCCATGATGGAAATACATTACCCACTTGTTGCGTGCCATTTTGCAACTTGCTTTGCCACCGGATGAGTGTTGTGCCTGCAAGTCTAAGTGATGCCAACTTGATCTAAGTTGCCTCATCCTTGATTTGTTGCACAGTGCAATAAACCTCCATCTGTTTGACCCAATTATCAAGTCTCTCTGCATTGACTTCACCATCATACATATGTAATTCAAATTTCACATCAATTTTTAGTAAAGACATTTCATTCTTATGTTTATGAACATGTTTTCTTGCAGTTCTTTTAGAACTTGAACTTGAAGAAGAAGGAGAAGAAGGAGGTGAAGGAGGAATTTGAGGAGGATCCTCTCCTTATTCACTTTTTCCCTTTGAAGATTAACCAAGAATTGGTCTCTTTCATTCCAATTAATCCTCATACAAAACCTTCATCATCTCCGACATGGCAAAGAAAGTTTTTCGAAACTCTTTCTCATCTTGAGAAAGCCCCTCTTCCGATGCCGTCTTCTTTCTTTGAGAAGTTCTCTTTCTCAATCGAATCAATGGATTCTCTTCAACAAGCTTGCCTTCACCACAATGTATCTTTTCCCTAGTAATCATGCAAAACTCAAATCTAAACGTCAACTAGCTCTGATACCACTTGATCCAAAAAGATATTTTAAACGACAATGGTTGAGTTATTTAACATGTGTTAATTAACCATTTAAGAAGCTAAATGAAAGAGGAATAATTATAGAAGAAACATAACAGCCATATAAGCATATACAACTTTGAGATAAAGCATGAGGATCAACAAACCATAAACACCAATGTGATAACGAAGTTCGACTATCTCGTCTACGTCTCCGAGCCTTTGTCTCAGTGGGTGAGGATTTTATTATTTTTGTTAAAATCTTTAAAAGTACATAAAAACAGTTCCAAAAAGGTTACAAACAAATCTAGTCTTGTTCAGATCTCTGGAACCCAACAAAACTGACGAAACTGAAAACGGATGACCGGAGCTCCCAGAAATGGCCCACAAAGGTGATCTCCTCCACAACTTCCCTACATAAAAATGGCTTTGGCTTGGAAAATATTCAACATAACTCTGTTCAGAACGTCCTTCCTTGGCTTCAAGAGCCCCTGGTTTATATAGATCTGAATTTGGTAACCATCTCCCAACTTCTCCCCAAGATCTGGTCTCAAAAAGGGCCCAATATCCCCCCAAAAGGGCCAAAATCCCATAAAACTGCTGCAAAAATCATTAAAAAATCTTATAATAAAGTTTTAAACCCACTTATGCAATTATTCAGGGCGCCTCCATGTGGCCATGGCCTGACGCTCCATTGCTGGCCCCTTCCATTCTGTTTGGCTTTGGGTCACGTGGCTTAACCATGTGGCCTCGCCCTAGTCCTACGCATGTGCCCAATCTGGTGTAGCCCTGTTTTGTAGCCCCTGGTATTGGGCTTAGCTCCCCATCGACCGAGGCCTAACCAACTAATGCACCACCTGTCAACTTAAATCCCAATTTGTTGACTTGTTGAAACAAGTCACACAACAGACCGGTCGGCCTGCCTCTTTACACGAAGACGTTAGCTTGCCCGTGAGGTCAGGGGTTCGAATCCCCTTGGCCATAATGTTTTTTTACCCAGTCATCATTGGGAATCTGCAAGGTGCCACGTGGCACCACCTGATTAGGCCACATGGCGACCCAAGATTGGACCACATCATCAATTTGTACGTCCAGTCACCCTGCCACCTGTTCGACACGTCATCAGTCAATACATCCAGTCACCCTGCCATGTGTCGGTTTGTATGCCAGTCACCTACCCATGTTTTGTTTGTACGCCATGTGTCCATTTGTCATTGGGCCACGCCATTGTACAAATTTCCACATGTCATCCGTACAGTGACACGTGTCAAGTCTGTATAGTGCCAACTCAACTCGAAAGTGACGAAACTGAGTGACACATGTCACCTCCTGGTGACACCACGTCATCATGATGATTTCATCATGACATCATGTTGACGTCACTTGTCGTACATACTGACGTCAACATTGACTTTGACCTGGTTGACTTTTTCCCTGTTTGGCGAAACGAACAGAACGTGATATCTTTCGGATACAACGTCTGTTTGAACCTGTTCAAGTTGCGTTGGGTTCGTATCGATGAGGCCTATGCACTCGTACATTTTGAATCCATTATGAGCACTTTTATTTTTAGGCCTTCTTGGACCCAATTTGGCCCCGAGATCCAATTCTGGATCACCTACAATCTTTGGAGAAAAGGTTATGTTGTGGCATCAAAGACTGTGCATATCAGAGAGAAGGATATTCAACTACTACATGGTAAAGGTATGGTTGAAGGTATGTCTAACTGCTCTCTGGATTTTTTTTTTTGTGAACATTGTGTATATGGGAAGTAGAATCGGGTAATATTCCCCTCTAATGCAACAAGGGCATAAATAATTTTACAGCTAGTTCACAGTGATGTGTTTGGACCTGTGTCAGTTCCATCATTGGGAAAATATGTGTACTGTGTCTCATTTATAGATGACTTCTCGAGGAATACTTGGATATATTTCCTCAGAAAGAAATATGAAGTCTTTGAAAGATTTAAAGAGTTTGAGGCTCTTGTTGAGAATCAAACAGAGAAAAAAATTAAGGTGCTAAGGATAGATAATGGTGGAGAGTTCTACGGGAATGAATTTGAATAATTCTGTAAGAAGTGTGGTATATCAAGGAAGAATACTACTCCATATACACCTCAACATAATGGAGTTGCAGAAAGGATGAACATGACACCGATGAAAAAAGCAAGGTGCATGCTCAGTGGTGTCGGGTTAGGGCAATAATTATGGGCAGAGGCAGTGGGTACTGCATGTTACCTGGTCAACAGATCACCCTCATCAGTGCTGGATGAAAAGACTCCACAAGAGGTATGGACTGGTAAGAAACTTTCTCTCACACATCTCAAGGTATTTGGCTATGAGGCCTATGTTCATGTTCCAAAGGAAAACAAGAGTAAGCTAGAGAAGAAGGCTGAAAAGTGTATATTTATTGGGCATAAAGATGGTCTCAAAGGTTATAAGCTTTGGAACCCAGAAACTAAGAAGGTTGTGTATAGCTGATATGTGGTATTTAGAGAAATGAAGGATGTTGTTAAACAAGAAGTCCTACCAAGTAAGGAAGAACTAGAGAAAATAGAGTTTGATTTAAAGGATGATGAATCGGATTCTATAGAAGAACATGAATAAGAAGAAGAAGATCCTCATACTCCAATATTGAGGAGATCAGTTCAAGAAAGAAGGATACTGCAAAGGTATACTCCATTTGATTTCCGTTAAAATTTTCTTTGTCTATTATTGATGACGATCCTAGAACTGTCAGGGTGACAGTGGATTCAGAGGATGGAAAGCTTTGGAAAAAGGCCATGGATGAAGAAATGACAGCCTTGGATAAGAATGAGGCTTGGGATCTAGTGGAGTTTCCGACTGGAAGAAATCCCATTAGCAGAAAATGGGTATTTAAAAAGAAGCTAAATGTAGAAGGCAAAGTAGAGAAATACAAAGCTTGGTTAGTAGCAAAGGGTTATTCCCAGCTTGAGGGAATTGATTTTGGTGATATTTTTTCTCCCGTTTCCAAGTTAACTTCTATAAGATTTTTGTTATCTGTTGTCGCTGCATTTGATTTTGAAGTAGAATAGATGGATGTGAAGACATAATTCCTACATGGGGATCTGGAAGAAGAAATCTATATGAAGCAACCATAAGGCTTTGCTATGAAGGGAAAGAAGGAGGGTATGCAAGTTGAAAAAGTATCTGTATGGTTTAAACCAATCACCAAGGATGTGGTATAAAAAATTTGATACTTATATGTTGGGACTTGGCTTCAAAAGAAGCAAAGAGGATCGTTGTGTGTATTTTAAATTAATTGGTGATCATTTGATTTATTTGGTCTTGTATGTGGATGACATGTTGCTGATAAGAAACAACAAGGAGATTATCCAGGATGTGAAAACTCAGTTGTCCTCTAAATTTGACATGAAGTATCTCGGTGCTTCAAATTTCATTTTGGGAATGGAAATTAAAAGAGATTGAAAAAAGAGGGAACTCTGGTTAAATCAGAGAAAATATGTCGAGACAATATTGCAGAGGTTTAATATGCAGGAATGTAAACCGGTCAAGGTCCCTATTCCTGTTGGTGTAAAGTTATTTGTTGATCAATGTCCCAAGGCACATGAAGATGAGGAGGACATGTCTCATGTTCCATATGCGAGTGTAGTTGGTAGTTTGATGTATGCAATGGTCTGTACTAGATTGGACATTGCACATGCAGTGGGAGTTTTGAGCAGGTATATGTCAAAACCAAGGAAGGAGTATTGGACAACAATAAAAAGGGTTTTTAGGTATTTGCATGGCATTGCTATCTATGGATTGTGCTACCAAGGTAGATCAGGATTGGACAGAGTGTTGGACATACATGGCTTTGTGGATGCAAACTAGTATGGAGATCTGGATCGTAGGAGATCTACAAGCAGGTACATGTTTAACCAATTTGGAGGAGAAATCAGTTGGATGAGCAAAAGACAGGTTGTAGTGGCACTTTCAACTACAAAAGTTGAATACATGGCAGTCACTCATGCAAGTAAGTAAGAAATATGGTTACAAATATTATGTTTAGGTATTGGGTTGGTACAACAAGTTGTAAGGACAAATTGTGACAGTCAGAGTGCAATTTTTCTGGCGAAGAACCTGACATATCATTTAAAGACAAAGCATATTGATATTCAATATCACTTTGTGAGAGACATGGTTGAAGAAAAGAAAGGGTTGTTGATGAAGGTGGACACTTTGAAGAATGTTGCAGATTCATTAACAAAATATGTGAGCACTGAGAAGTTCTATTGGTGTGTAGAGGATCCATGGGCATTGCTGCCCTGGATTGTTGACTATGTAACCTTGTAACCCCTTGTATGCAAAGAAACCAACAAGTGGGAGAATGTTGGGTATGTGTTATATTTTTTGCACGACTAGATGTAGTGTGTGCTACGTTGCGCCGACCACTCAACACCCCCGAGAGTTTTTTTTTGCCTCGGTAAAAATGTCGCATTTTTGCCTCATTTTTCATGTCAGCTCGATTTTCATGTCCATTGTTGGGCGGTTTTTCGACACATGGTTTTTGCCGATGGTTTTCTATTTTAGGTTAAGGAATTAGGGTTTTTGACTAATACAGGTCATTGGGTTATTGTTTTGGATGCCACTGGATCCTATATGTATATTTTATTGTAAACAATGTATCACTATGAATGAATATAAAATATGTTGGTTTTCCTGGTTTGGGTTTCCAGGGGAAAAATCTCTGTGTAATGTGTGTATTTTCCATTATATCTTTTCTGTTCTTTTATTGAAAATCTGTTTGCAGTAAAATATTGTACAAGGTTAAAATCTACATGTAGAAGCATGATGAAGAATTCCATGAAGGGAAACATATATATCGGGTACAAGAAGGTTTGGAGAAGAAAGCAAAAACAAGAAGAACAGGTGAATGAAGAACTCCTAGACATCATACTCAGAGGATTTACAAAATTGTGAAATCATGACAAATATACAATGCAAGAGGAATATGACAGAATTCATAATGATGAACCTGTAGCAGAGAAAATTCATATATTGTTCTAATCAATTTGTCTTGGAGACTCTCAGTCAATGTGAATGTTGAAGAGGGGGAGTCTAAGAAACAACTATTACAGATTAGAGAACTATCTTTTGAGAAGTTTGAAGTGTTTGTTTGCATATTTTGGGAAGAAAGATTCTAAATGGTTCGATGGAAAAGGTACAAGATGTCTCGTGAAAAATTGATTAAGGAACATTTTTCGGAACACATCTCCATGTAGATATGAATGAATTAACTAGAAGACACAAGGAATATCATTGGCACACATTCTTGAGGCAGAGATTCATGATTGTATAGAGGATTCCAAGCATGTATTAAAGTAGGGATATATATTACAGCTTTGAGAATGTGTACTTATTGCAGACATGTAGAGTTTGATTTGAATATAGATCATACTAGTGGACATATTTGATTCAGATTGAGAAGTAGGAATATGTGGTGATCAATTGCAAAGTCTTAAGAATAGTAAAGTAACAGATGGGTCAACATTTGTGTGCAGTTGTGTAGTAGAGTCATGGAAAGTTTGGTGACATATGGAAAGAGATGAATTCATGAGATGTTTGGTAGGTCCAGAAGAAAATATTTGACAATGAACCAGAGAATATACATGACAACAAATGAAAGAATTGAGCTCAAGAGGAATTGCAGAAAGATTCATTGGAATTTTCATCAAGACAAATGCTTAGTAAAACATATGACTCAGAAAAGAAGCAGGGATGATTTTAGGGGATAAATTTCGCTCCTGGGCTAATTTTCCATGGTTTTTCCAAAAACGAGATTCACTATTTTAAAAACGATTCGCCCAAATTCTATAGGATAAAATTATTTTACCTTAAAAATCGCCAAAATTTTATAAAAACTATATAAAATACTTAGAAATTTGAATATTTCTACAAAAAATCGCCAATCATTTGTAGTTAGCATATGAAGGATTAGTAAGATTCGCCAAGGTTTCTAAATTTTAAAATAAAAATCCATCCTTAAAATCATCCCTGAAAAGAAGCATATTGACAGGTGGTGTTGGAAGTAGGCCAAAGCGGAAAGAAAGGCTATTTTGGGAAAGAAGGCATGCACGAGGGAAGCGACAGTTGGAAGGAAGAGAAACACGTGCACATGCATGGAAGAGATAATGACGTTAGGGTTAGGGTTTTTGAAAATACATTGTAAAGGTTGGCGAGCCAAAAACGTATAAATATAGATACCTAGGTCTCATGGAGGAGAGTTAATAAATTGATTATCGTAGAGAGTCTAGAGGAGGAGTAATGTTTTGATAACTGGTGGTTGTGATATTTTTCTATACGACCTAATTTTGTAAGATGTTGAGCTGGTAAGGAGTGAGGAGGGTAGATCTTGAGGGTTAGATCACATGTTGAGGATCCTGGTGTGATCTAGTCCACCTCAGACTAGATCTCAACTCGACTGAGAAGAGTTGTAAAGCACGCAGAACTGTAGTTTTGGAACTGCTATAATAAAAGAGATCGAGAGACAGATCTTTGTGGACATATCCCATAGGGGGGTGAACCATGGTAGAAACTTTGCTATGTGATTGAATGCATGTGTGTCTCTATTGTCTCTAGTGGTTACTGTTATGCTAAGAGAATGAGTTGATTATATTCTATGCATGATCGTGAATGATAGTTTATTGCATTAATAAGTTAAAATAGAACTCACAACGTACATTTCCCATATCCCCACTCATTCCTGGGCTGCAAACACTTGAGTATTGCAGCCACCCATTAAGACTATCTCGGGTGAGATGACGCAATGCACTCTATGTGCTGCGTTACCTTTTGGTTTACCAGGAGGGATGATAGTTTTAGAGGCTTTGTTGGAACCTCGAACATACATGAACCCTGGGTCACTCGAGCGTATTAAATATATAACCATAGATAAGATATCTAAGTAACCAAAAAATGGTTTCGTTGTTGTTGGTAGGAACAATAGAGGATTGAGTAGATGAGATCTGCTGAAGATCTGTTAAAATATACGTAATATCTGCGGGAAGCGGGTCAAGAGAAAAGAATGTGCCACTAGAAGGGGATGTTGAGACCATGGAATACCACAAAAGAAGAGATCGAAAGCTGGTTGAAGACAAAAGAACTGGAGTTTTCATAGAAAGATAATCGAAACCCTAGAGTAACACCACACAAATATCTTGAGAAATACATGTTTACTGATTTAGATGAAGTATTTTTTTGTGATCTTCCACACTTATTGCAGTAGTGGATATCGATATTGAAGGATAACCACGCAATGAATTGGATCTGACAATTAGAGTGGACCTTAGTACAGATTGAGGAGTTACAACAGGTGAACAAAAAATTCACCCGCGCAGTAGACTTTTGGCTTGATAGTATTGTAGCGGGCTTTATAACAGAGTTTGCAGTAGATACAATGAAGTCGTATAGTGCAACGGAGCAAGAGTTTATATGCAGACCTCAAGGAAGGTATATTATATCGCTGTATACTTCTATTAAGATACTTTTATACAACAAAGGGGTAATGACGATGGAGTCAGACATCTAAACTTCCCTGCGTGCATGGGGGAAGGGGGGAAGCACTGACAAAAAGAGGAAGGAAAAATGGAAGGAGGAAAAGATAAGGGAAATAAGGAGGAACCCTTGGACCCAATCATGATGGACGATGAACAAATCAAGCGGATCATTGTGACAACTGGAAAGACGCGTAGTGGAGTACCCTACCAATACAAGGTGAATACCAAGAAGAGAGTCGTAGCCATGAGGGAAGGCTTGGCGAGCGATGAGGAAGACATAGAGGATCTCTGGGCTCTGGAGTAGATTGAGGAAATCCTACGCGCAACATATGAGAGGAAGACGAGAGGTCCAAGAGTGGGAAGAGAAGGCAACAATCCGATCCATATTAATGTCAGTTTGGAACCCATAAACCCATGTGCGACTAATATACCAAAGAGAACACCACCGTTTAGACAACCAAATTTCGGGAGACGAAAGATAGCAGGAAGTACATCTACACAAGGCACAACAACTGAAGGAGCCAGTTCGGAAGCATTAGTCAAGTATCTATACCGCGCGGAGGTAGTAGTTCAACGTTCAGGATGGCAAGACATGATCCCACCATCATGTTACCAGAATTCAAAGGAGAAGTGTCGGAGGACCCGAAAAAACATTTGTTCATCTGTGAGAAGATAAAGGAAGAAAAACAAATCACAAATGAATATACTAAACTAGCACAGCTTGCGATTACACTGAGGGATCACGCACTGGATTGGTATATGAGTTTAGCTACAAACAATCCACTAGGGACAACCAGAACGATTGCAGACATTAAGAAATTTATGATAAATGAGTTCCATAAGCCAAGTTCAGAAGATCAGTACATGAACGAGATGATAAAAATTAGATAGAAACCATTAGAATCCGTATGAGAGATTGACCAAAGATTCAAGCGACTAAAATAAAAGTTGAAATATCTCATGACCTATATGCAACACAGGCACCTATTCATCAATTCACTGCTACCACACTTAAAATACCCATTGCGACAACATAAGTTTCAGACACAGGAAGAGGCTCTGTAGGTAGCCTTGCAACTGGAAGAAAACCAATATCAACAAACATATCCAACCATTGAAGAACTAAAGGACGATTTGAAGAACTTAATGTTCCAACTAAAGCAGAACGAAAGTAAGGACAAATGAGAAGCCTTTTGGTGTACCACATGCAGAACGGAAGGACACCACAAGAACAAATGTCTAACATTAGCACAATATATGGCAGCAGGAATGCCAAATCTGTTACCAACAAGAGGACTATGGTGTGATATCTGTAAGAAACTAAGTCACGATCCATATCATTGCCCAATGATGCAGAAATACCAGACAGTCCCGAAGAGTTCATATTGCAACTTTTGCAAGTCAGAGGGCCACGACGATAAAGATTGTAGAACTATGGATTTGATGCGAGAGAGGCCATCATATGCATATAGAATGTAGGTAGAGATGATGACTGGGCAAGCTGCACCACAATTTAACCAAGTTCCATCCCCATACAACACTAATCAACTGCAGTATAATATTGCGCAACAACCCTATAATACTGCGCAACCACAATACAACACAACACAACCTCAGTACAATAACGCGCAATACAATTAGGTGCCTCAGTATAACGCATCGAGAGGAGATCGAGCTGGCTATAGAGGTGGAGGACGAGCAAGAGGAGGATTTGGAAGAGGTAGAGGACTAGTGGTATGTCAAAACTTTCAACAACCGGGACATTATGCAAGAGAATGTCCACTTCCACCAACAACTTGTATGTATTGTCGAGCATTGGACCATGACACGAAAGAATGTCTGACACTATTAGTAAAGATCTAGTAAAAGAGGAATCAGAACAACTAGAATGTTCAATGGATTTCAGCCAAAAAAAGGGATGAAGGAAGAAACATCAACATAGTTACGTGGGGAGGATCTAAAACAGTCAACGACGCAGCTCGACAAGAACCAATACAACTTCAGTGGGTGAAGAAGAATCTTGAACCCGGAAGATAGTTCGACGCTCAGAACAAGGAGGACACATTTAAGAAAGCCAAACAAGAATTCTTGAAGCAAGACACTGCGTTGACTTCAACTGTACAACAGAGCAAGGAAGCTCTAGAGTACAAGATGCCTCCATTGTTGGATCATACCAAGGAAATGCAATCCATGGGACAAGTAAGTAAAATTAAATGATTTTTTCAATCATGTGTGAAAGTATTGAATGATCCATCATCTGTCAAAATATTGCAAAACATATCAGAAATATGTAGCATAGAGATAGAAGGAAAACTAGAACAGAAAATAGTTAATCATCTACATACAAGGAGAAGAACAAGTAGGGAGTTCAGACTGAATTCCAACATCGGATATTTCAACATGGGAGATATCATACTGGATCTAGGATATGAAGTTAATGTATTACCAAAGAAGACATGGAAATGTATGGGAGAGCCCACACTAGGATATTCATCTGTTCAACTGAAACTAGAAAACCAACACAGAGTCCTACCAATTGGTAGACTGAAAGGAGTGACAGTAGACCTGGATGGAGTGTGCACTAAAGCATACTTTGAAGTGATTGAAATAGTGGACAACATAACACCATATACAAAGCTGCTTGGATTGGATTGGGCATTTCAAAACCAGGCCATGATCAACTTAAAGACACAAAAAATGACATTTGATTCAGGAGAATACAGGGTCATTGCACCATTAGACCCATCGGAAGGGGAGAGCTTTGTAGAACCTACCTGTTTAGACTTGGAAGAAATCAACCAGTTGTACATAACAATTGCGCAGGATGAGGATTACGTGAAACCAACTGCAGATGGGATACTTAGCTAGCAGAGCATTACTTCATGTGCGTAAGACTCAAATACAGGTTTAGAGAGTTGGCAACAAAGGCTACACGAAGTTTCCACAAGAAGGTGCGCAAGAATAGACCGGGCAATAAGATGGGTAGGTACAGAGATAAGGGAACCACCCAGTTTCCACAGAGTAAGTGATCTAGAAGTATTCTTGGCACAGTACGAGGATGAAGTGATAGAAAATCAGAGACTCCTAGCACTCTATATAGCACTCAAGGCCACATCTGCAATATGGTGGGGCGCACACAAGGAAACAATCACGGATTGGTACCAATGTAAGTGGTTACTGCACATAAGGTTTGGAGTAGAATAAAAAAGAAACAAACAACATAAGTACGATGGACAAGGGGCACCAGAGAAACACTTGGAGAAGTGCAGAATGCTGTGGAAGATGACACCCCCAGAGGAATGGCCTCATCATTTTGTACACACTTTAGAGGGCATACCGACAAACTAGTATACAGACCAGGAGCTACGTAGAGGAACTGCGAGCTAAACGGTATTACAACATAATTTTATAGTCACTTTCTCATTCGAGCATGAGAACCCAACATAGATGCAACACTTAAGAAAATAATAGGGGTGATATTAATCAAATAACTATAAGTTGAACTCATAACAGAAGAACAACAATGGAACATACAAACAATAAAAGAACTATTGTCATTCTACCATGTGCAGGAATAAGCACCAGATGAAGATGATCCATGCAATATTTAGATCGAGGAAGCATAAGGAGAAATAGAAGTGGAAGGTCCACCTCTAGAATCAGAAGTGATTGTTGCGCCGATCAAGGTGAATAAATTCAACATTGGGACAACTGAGAATTCTAAAATGGCCAACATTGGAGACTACTGGGATGAAAAAACAGTAGAAATTATAACAAAGTTACTGCGTGAGTACAACGACCTGTTCCCCACAACATTTAAAGAACTGAAGGGTATAACAGGAGAGCTAGGAGAAATGAAGATACCACTCAGAGTTGAAACAAGGCCGATCATACAACGACCATATAGACTAAACCCAATATATAAGCAGAAATTTAAAGCTGATATCGACATGATGCTTGAAGCTGGAATCATAGAACCAGTGGAAGAATCAGAATGGATAAGATCGATGGTAGTTCAGGAGAAAAAACAAGGTGGGATAATAATATGCGTCGACTTGAGGAAGTTGAATGATGCATGCCTACACGACCCGTTCCCTACACCTTTCACGGATGAGGTGTTGGAGAACGTAGGAGGTCACAAAGCTTATTCATTCACTGATGGATTCTCAGGCTACCACCAGATCAAGATCGCACAGGAAGACAGATACAATACCATGTTTGCTACAGAATGGGGATCCTACTAGTACACAGTCATGTCGTTTGGACTGAAGAATGCACCAACAATATTTTCCAGAGTAGTCATCACTACATTCAAGGAATTTATCCACTAGTTTCTAGAGGTATACTTGGATGATTGGACAATCTATAGTCTATTGAAAGACCATGTAGAGGTCTTGCGACTAATGTTAGAAAGATGCAGGTAGTGCCAGATATCATTAAACATTAAGAAATGTATCTTCGAAAGACCGTTTGGGATACTATTGGGCCATATAGTATGCGAACAAGGTTTACTAGTAGATCCTACAAAGGTTGCAGTAATTGTTAACTTGCCAAAACCAAAGACAATTCGTCAACTAAGAGCGACATTGGGACACACAAGATACTACATAAAGTTTATTAAAGGGTATGTGCAGATTACCGCGCCAATGGAGAAACTGTTAAGGAAATATACAAAGTTTCAGTGGAATGACGATTGTCAACACGGTTTGGATACGCTAAAAGAAAAGATGGTCACCGCTCTAATACTAGTATTTCTAGACTGGGAGAAGACATTCCATGTACATGTAGATGCATCAACCACAACACTTGGAGCTATTTTGGCGCATCTAGGAGTAGAAGATTTGGATCACCCTATAGAATTTGTGAGCAGAAAACTATCAAAATCAGAGAATAACTATAAAACTACAGAGAGGGAAGGCCTAGATATGGTCTACTCACTGCACATATTTAGACATTACTTATTGGGAAAACATTTCAAGATGTTCACAAATCACTCAGCCCTTAAACATCTAGTCAACAAGCCAGTGTTGGGGGGGAGAATCCGTCGATGGTTACTACTGTTTCAAGAATTTGATTTCGAAGTAATAGTCAATTAAGGAAATTTGAATGCAGGACCTGACCACCTATCAAGGGTCACAAATGGAGAATAAACTACAAATTTAGAGGAAAACTTTCCAGACGCACAATTATTTTCAGTCCAGATTGCCGACGAATACTTTGCAGATATCATTCAATACTTAAGTACATGTACTGTGGCACAAGAATATAACACTGCATAGAAGAAAAGCCTGGTAGTCTGGGCTGTAGACAATTAGCTGATTGCAGGACACTTATACAAAATGTGCACAGATAACATCTTGTGAAGATATGTGCTAGAACACGAAAGACCAAGGGTTTTATCAGAAGCCCACAAGGGAATAGCAGGAGGAAATTACGGAGGCAAAGCTACCGCGAAGAAGGTATTGCGTGCAGGACTATTGTGGCCGACCATTCATAGAGACTCGAAGGAGTACTGCCAGAGATGCGATGTTTGTCAAAGGGTTGGAAAACCCAACAAAAGAGATGAGATGCCACTATGACCACATGTAACGTTCCAGGTATTCGACAAATGGGCAATAGACTTTGTGGGACCAATCAACCCACCAAAAAAAAGAACAGGAGCAAGGTACATTATCACTGCGACAGAATACCTGACAAGATGGGAGGAAGCAACACCAGTTAAATATTGCAGTGCAGAAACAACAACACACTTTCTATTTGAACAAGTAATCACGAGATTTGGTTTCCCAAGAATTTTGATGAGCGACCGAGGCACTCACTTCATTAACATCACTATTAAGGCTATGAATGAAGAATTTGAAGTCCATCATCAAAAGAGCACACCATATCATCCACATGTGAATGGAACAATAAAAGCATTCAACAAAATCCTTGAGAATGCACTGACAAAGATCTGTAATGTCAACAGGGATGATTGGGACCTAAAAATACCAGCATTATTGTGGGCATACATGACCACATGCAAGAAGTTGACAGGGCGCACACCATTTAAACTGGTATACAACCAAGAATCTGTGGTGCCATTAGAATTTTTAGTACCCAGTCTGCGCGTAGCAACGATTACACACATTAAAGAATGAGGCGCAGTACATGACATGATGAATCGGTTGTTAATCACAAAGGAATATAAGATACTAGCAGGGTTCCACTAGCAAGTTCAGAAGGTAAGGGAAAAAGCTTGGCATGACAGACACATCAAGAAGAAAACTTTCAAGGAAGGAGACTTAGTGTTGATGTATGACAACAAATCCATTGAACATCCCAGAAAACTCAGAATGCACTGGTTAGGATCGTACGAGGTGAAAACTGTCACATATGAGGGAGATGTATAGTTGAAAGACTTAGGAGGCACAAAACTCAGAGGGATGATCAACGAGAGCCGACTGAAACTGTACAATGAAATTCGACCACCCACAACTTAATCACCACGTAGTAAAAATAAAATAAAATACCAAACCATACCAACAGAGGCACAGTGCGCCGAAATGAGAAAGAGCACGCACACTTAGAAATACAAACCCGGTGAGGGAAAGGCCAACTATCAGTTCAAAATGGAAACAAGCAGTAAAAGTAAAGACAACAAAAGAAATACTAAATGACGAAGGCATGCAGAATTGACTGCTGGAAAGGACTGACAGGACGCTGCATTAATCGCACCAACTGGAGAAGGTGAGGGAGAGTAATGGAAAGTGCGAAGGAACTAGAGGTTCATTGAATCCATAATAAAGGTAGCGTCTTTTCCAAGATTCATATGATGCCCATACAAAGCACAAACGTGGGATAAAATGGCCTATTGCAAGACTTGAAAAGATAGACAACATTAGAGCACACGAAGCACAGAACAAAGTTCACAGAGGTTTTAAATGCCACTGATCTCGACGAACGACCAAATTTTCCACCATGGCACCACAAAAGCAAGTAGAGCCGAGCTAGACTGTCAGACAGTCTAGATTTAGGACCAGGTCATAGGTACAAGCATAGGAAAGCGAACAATAGCCGCCAGAGGTCATCAATGTCGATGAAATCCCATCACCAGATACACCACCAATGAACCCCACACCCGTGGTAGAAGAAACCCAATAGACAACACATGAGAGCATGAACGTAGATATGCTGACAGAGCAATAGGGTCAACAAAACCAAGGCACAATCAGCCAAGCGCAACCAAAGAACTGTGAAGAAGCTCCGAGAGTCAATGGGATGGCTACAAATCAGGAAGCAACAGTCGAGCCAGACGAATCTCAAACAACCGTGTCAGACCATCCACAGGGGGGAGCAATGGAAGATGTCACAGGTTGTCTAGAACAGTATGCCAAAGAATGACCAATGGAGGTTGGAACCTCGAGTCAGCCACCATCGAAAAATGACAAGTAACAGGTACGTAGGTCACCACGCAAGCAAACCGTCACAACCATTGTTTTTCCGCGTATACCAGAAGGGATACGGGTGAAATCATACTTGGTAGGTTATGTCGAGAAGTTAAAATACTCAGACCATGATCTAACGGACACAGACAAGTTCCCAGAGTTTGCAAAGCAATTCTACCTACATACTGTGGGTCGGGATGCATTTGGGGAACTGGTTAATCAACCACTCTAGTGGGCAACAAGATTGTTAAAAATGGGGCTTTTAGGTTTTCTAGAACTACCACACTTTGGAAGAGGACAATATGCAAGCAGTTGTGTCAAACAATTGATGACGGTCACACATGGCGGAGATATATGGCTAGACAAGCTCGTCTCAATAGACATAGAGCTCATTGCGCACATCATAGGGCTACCATCATGGGGCATGGATCCCACACAATTTCTTGACAATAAAACAAAGGAGAAAGCACTCGCATAAGATATGAAAAATAAATATGACACTAACAGGGAGACGTGAGGAATCATCATTAAACAGATCAGTGACATGGCGAAAAAAATGGCCACAAAAATCATGGCCTGCAAGATGCTCAGAAAATGCCGCAAGGAGTAAGTCCTAGCTAGGGTTGTCGCAGTTTCTGCACAGTGTGCCGAGGGCATCATAGTTAGCTGGGGCCCTTATCTTTTGAATTTATTTCTAGATGACTGCAAGGATGCGTAGGATCTAGGAACAAAATTTCACTACTCATGGCTTCTCATGCTGATATCCATTACGGGATGGAAGGAACCAAAATATGTATTTTTCGCCACCAGAGCCAAACCTAATCATGGAGTGAGATATTTATCATTGGGTGCCACGTCAGACGCCAGTAATAAAAAGATGAACACATCCATATTCGAAGGATATCTACACGATCTACAGGAGGCCATCGCCAACCTCTAGAGAATAACACCACAGGCTATTGCGTACTATTGGGACATAGCCAACTTCAAGGCCACTCAACATGCGATGTGAATACATGCACGGAAGGACCCCAACAAGCAGTGGATACAATTGTGCTATTGCATCATGGAGGGCAACATAGAAATGGTTATCAAGGATTGGGAATATGATTGGAGGATTCCAGTCCTCACTCAAAGCATACCTGCAGGAACAGAGGAAGAGGAGGTAGGGCAAGGAGAGACACAGCCCCAGGATGTCCCAGTGCCCAAGAAACCAAGGATGGGCCAGGCCAAGCCAAAGCAGAAAAAAGAAGAGACATTGAAGACAGGAACCCAAAAGGGGAAGAAGAATAATACACAACCACCCCAAGTACAACAAAAACAGGTCGAGGCAGCACAGGGGACAACACCAAGTCCCAATCCACAAGAACCAGGCCTGACTAAGCGACCAACGACGGAAACAGGGGGTACACGCAAGAATATGAAGGCACACAGAACACCTCCAGAGTACACGATTATGGAGGATGATGAAGAAATGATAGCCCAATTGGTCCAGGATCGAACATCCGAGGATTTTGAGAATGCTGCATGCCACATTGACAAAATTCAAGAGTAACTGGCAGACATGCAACAATTCCTCACGCAGATCGGGTAAGCGCAGGTAGCCAGAAGAAGCATTGGAACATGACCATCAACATCACATACAGGGGGAGAACCAGAAGCTAGTGAGCGAGATACAGTCCACACAATACCACAACCGAGTGTAATGTTTCATAAAACACCCTACATGCTGCGCATGGACGAGATCGTGGGGCAGACACCCCTAAAGGACTTAGCTCAACTAAAATTGGTATTGTCGTAGATCCCATCCAAAGCTCTACATAAATTACAGGTTAGTGTTACCCAAGAGGTACAGTCTCGTGGACGCACAAACATAGCCTAATTACAACAGGTAAAGGATAAATGGGACGAGCTGGAATTGATATATGAGCAGGCCAATCTCGATACCCAAGAGGAGTGGGAACACGTGAACGGATTGGAACAAAAAGTGGCCAGAACTTATGAGAAGATTCCAAATACTGCGCAGAGGGACGAACTCACAAAAACTGAGAAGATTGATCATATTGCGCAAGCAATCGATCAATATCAACAGGAGATTGAGAATCTCCGTGAGCAGCTCACACCTACCACTCCACCGGAGGTAAGGGAGCAAAGGAAGCAGGAGGAAATAGAGCATCTATAAGAGATAGAGCGAGAAGTCAGTGCAACAACTGACTTGTTCGACAAAGAAGAACAACTCTGGACTAAGTTGGAAGAGGATCAACAGGTCCAACATTGGGACAAAGAAGAAGAAAGGATAAGTGCAACTATCCAGGACCTCAAGCAGAGGTAGAAGACAATGTCCATCATGAAGCGTGTCAAAGGGGCGCAGGATATGAAGAAACTACAAGTAGAACTCACCACTGCGCAGACATAGAAGAAGGAGCGCCAAGATCAAATGGAACCGCTCTAGGAGTGAGTAGCAGAGGTCATTTCATAAGAAGAGGAATCCAAGACACATATGGCACAGACCCAGGTAGAGTGTGCAGGGTTGATTAGTGACGAGATTGCAGTACAGACAATAGATCCACTCAAGGAGAAGATCCTGTAGGTTCAAACACAAGCAACAGAGCTCAGAGATAATTTCCAAATGATAGTTAGGGAGATCGATGAAGCACACAAAGGTTAGGTGGCTTGGGACGAGCCACATGTCAGTGTTGGGGGCCTGTTGAAAGCAGGCGAAAGCAGAAAGAAAGGCTATTTTGGGAAACAAGGCATGCACGAGGGAAGCGACAGCTGGAAGGAAGATCAACACGCACGCATGCATGGAAGACATAACGACGTCAGGGTTAGGGTTTTTGACAATACATTGTAAAGGCTGCGAGCCAAAAACGTATAAATATAGATATCTAGGTCTCATGGAGGAGAGTTAGTAAATTTATTATCGTAGAGAGTCTAGAGGAGGAGTCCTATTTTGATAACTAGTGGTTGTGATATTTTTCTATACGACCTAATTTTGTAAGTTGTTGAGATGGTAAGGAGTGAGGAGGGTAGATCTCGAGGGTTAGATCACAGACTGAGGAGCTTGGTGTGATCTAGTCCACCTCATAATAGATCTCAACCCAAATGAGAAGAGTTGTAAAGTGCGTGGCGCTGTAGTTTTGGAACTGCTATAATAAAAGAGCTCGAGAGACAGATCTTTGTGGACGTAGCCCAGAGGGGGGTGAACCATGGTAGAAACTGTGTTATGTGATTAAATGCATGTGTGTCTCTATTGTCTCCAGTAGTTATTGTTATGCTAAGCGAATGAGTTGATTAGATTCTATGCATGATTGTGAATGACAGTTTATTGCGTTAATAAGTTAAAATAGAACTCACAATGTACATTTCCTAGATCCCCACTCAATCATAGGCTGCAGACACTTGAGTATTGCATCCACCCATTAAGACTCTGTCAGGTGAGACGATGTAGTGCACTTTGTGCGCTGCGTTGCCTTCTGGTTTACCAGGAGGGGCAATAGTTTTAGAGGCTTTGTTAGAACCCCAAACAGACATGAACCCTCGGTCACTCGAGCGTATTAAATATAATATATCTAAGTAGCCAACAAGTGGATACACCACAGTCATAGGAAGGAAAGTCGTGAAAGGCACAAAAATAGAAGAGCATAGAAACTGTCATGAGGAGTTACACTGTCAAGAGGAAATTTTTGAATGATTACATCATTGATGTCATCTCAGTGAAGACATGACAAGCCATGAATACTTGAAGTCAATTAATGAAGGAACTTTGACCTGAACGCTTTTAATATACGGCAGTGGATTACAATAACATGAAGTACCAATGGAAAAAAAGCCCCATAAGAGAGGAAAGGAAGCATATAGAAGAAACCCCACATTTATCTACATGATGTATTTCAAAGAAGATAGTGGGAGATAAAGAAAAAAAGCAAGAGAGGAATATCATAAGAAAATAAGAAAGGGGGAGAAAGATTGTCAAAAGAAGGTATAGTGTCAGAGACGTCACCCTTTGCCATTGATGTCAAAGGGGGAGAGAGAGTTTATAAGAATGAAGATAGGGGGAGCAATGATCACAAAGGGAGAATGAGTGTTTCCATCAATGCCAAAGGGGGAGATTGTTGGACAATTGGTTGTTATTGATGTCAACCCTAGAAGAAGTCTAGACGCCCCCAAAAGTGATGGGTCTATTTGAAGGAATATCCAAAGTTGTCCCCTTATGGTTTATATCTAAGCATGGCCCTCATGGGAAGACACTTTGAAGAATCCTACAAGAATCCCTAGTTGTTAAGCAAAGAAGTTAAAATGCATGGTCAAAGAAGCCCTGGGAATATGGTTAGGAAGCCCTAGATGTTTTTTCATGAAGCCCGAAGTTGATCAGAGAAAAAGAGTATGAAGGACATCATAATTTCATGTAAAACTCTCATAAATGGATAATATTCATCATTTTGTTTCCAACGGTAGGTGGTACGCCACATGGTTCCTCATGATTGAGAAGTTATTCCCTCTTAAAGATGAAGCCCTGAAGTATGGTTAAGAAGCCTGTAAATGGTTGCAACACGAAGTTACAAGTAGGCCCCAAAATTAATTAAAGGAGAAAAGTTGTTGAAAACAAGAAGTTATAGGTCAGCCCTAAAGTCAAGTAAAGAAGGTACTTGGAAAAGTATAAATAGCCATCAAGAGCCTCTCATTTAAATATCAAGCAAGTGATATGAATCAAGAAAAAATGTGAGTAATATATGAGC
>ML783298.1:88850-140396 GCA_009831015.1 Picea engelmannii
TAAATATCATTATACATTCATTTGATACACAAGTCGAATTTCAGAGGAAATCAGAAGTAAAGAAGGCCGGATTTCAAGGGAGGATGAAGTCTTTTGGTGATGTGTTCTAAGGTATGTTATTTTCTAGTCATCTTACCATTTTTTCTATAACCTTTTTTTCTAGAATGATTCAGATGGTGAAGTTGCTATGGTATTGAGAAGACATATCAAGGTACCTTTGGTAAAAGTTTCAGCTCTTTATTCTCTATAATTTTGGAGATACACTCTGTGGAAGATAGGGTTTTTGACCAGTCCTGAAGCTAGTCAATAAACATGTGTTCCGAGTAAAACGGTCATAACTTCTTCATCAAGAATCAAAATGAAGTGGGAAAAATTGCATTGGAAATATTACTGACTGTAGTTTCTTGTGTGTGAGTTTTAGAATCTGATGTTAAATATTGAGCGTGGGGCATTCTGTACAAGTTCAGTCTCCTAAATAAACCAAAATTGAACAAGGTCTACCATTCTCTCTATAACTTCTTTTTGGGGAGGATTCAAGGATTGAAACTTGGAGAAGTTTCAGAGAATAAACTGAATAATATTATATATAGGATCAGAGTATTCCAAGAATTGAATAATTGTAGAAACTGAAGAAGTCTCAGGAAGCATTATCAGGTTCTATGTGATGGTTGGTTGATGGTGATGATTTAATGTGAAGTTTTATTATCTCTCATATATTCTTGGGCGAAAGGAAGGGGCAAGGATGGAGAGTTCAAATCTCTCTTGATATTATAGGATTGTATCTTCCTCTTGGAGGTTTATCCCTCCCTTTACACTTGGAAGCTGTAGCTACCTTTGGAAGTCATTACTTCCCTTGAACAATAACTATTGATCATTTCTCATATATTGTGCATGGTGTATTGTGGTGTATTGGTGTAACTCTTATACTATTGTTCATTTCTCATTGGATATAATTGAATGGTTTAAGTATAAGTTGAAAAAGATTTTAAATTGTACTTGATACTGATTCAACCCCCTTTCAGTATCAACAAAACATTGCATATTGAAAATAATAAGATGTAATACACTTTCGGTTGTAGACTGGTAAGGACCAGAGTAATGGGATGCTATGATTGCACAAGAGAGGGGGATTACTAGGGTTTTTTAGGGGTTTTCATATGCCTTGAGTCTTAAGCCATCTTCATTAATCAATGTGTCATTTAGCCATTTATCTATTTGACTTATTCAATACTCCATTATTGAATTCATGTAAGAGAATGGGTGAGGAAGTCAACCCACTCAGTTATGAAATCCTGGTTTGAGTCTAATCATCCTTGGGGGAAGAGTAAGAGTCAATCATGCATGGGAGAAGAGGATTTCCAAGTAGGTAGGAGGGAATTTTTTTATAGTTAGCAAGAAGGGAGAAAAAAAATAGTTGAGTGTTAGGAAGAGAGGCCAAACATACTGGGTATGGAATATAGCTTGTTGAAGCTAGTAATTATGTTGAGAATGGGGCTGATATGCCCGTGAGTGATTCTCATTGAGGAAGTTACCCAAGAGAATTTTTAAATGCTACGTGAGCACTCCTGTTGCAACTAGATTTCTTGAATCCCCTAATAGAGATATTCTTGGATGGTATGTGTTGGAGCCTTGGAGGTGATGGAGATTTTCTGAGGGATTGTGATGCAGAGAAGGAGATCTCATCGCTTGGGTTGTGCAGATTGACGAGGAGGAGAGATAGGTGCTTGGAATTGTTGTAGGAGTCTTGTCACTGTGTTTTAGTGGGTATTTGAGTGGCTACAATGGATTATAGACACCTATAGGAGCCTGCCAGTCCTTGTGGACTCATAGCCCCAGCTCAGGGGTGGCTTGTTGCAAAAAACAATTGGTGCAATAGAGCCTATAGTTGGGAGGAACGTCCTTTGTCTGTAATCAGTTGTGTAAAACATTTTGAAAGATAAGTGTTTTGATAATTGTGTTATTTATTGTTTAATGATGTGGATAAATTATGCATCTACTCTGTAATTTATGTGTATGAATGTTATTGTGTTTGTTTAATGGATGTTGTGCATGTTTAAATGGATGATTTCATGTTTTTAAATTATTCATGATAATATAATGCATGTATGTCATGTTACATGTATTTAAAATAATATGTTAGTTGATTTGGTAGTAACGTGGCCCAACCTGGGAGTTGGGTACGTTACAAGTTGTAAGCCCTTTAGAAGTGTTGGAGAAGTGAAATATTAGGAATATCCAAGATCTAGTATTCCAAGAGAGAGGGGGTGTCTAAAGACACATTTATAACACTTAATCACAACTAAGCATAGCTAAACATACATAAAAGTGGAAGAAACCAAAATATTTCCATACACCACATATCACATATGTCATATGTCATTTACACACTCTTCTTAGATTGTCCCATAAGGCCATATTATATAGCACCAAGATGTAACCAACTCCATTGAAGTGAGGAAGACAAGGTCCACATATATTGTTGAGGGCATATAACAAACTCCTTGATTTTTTCCTTGTTCTATGCACCCGTCCACTGCTTTGTTCTAACTATTCTACTAGTTGAATGCCTAGTTGATCACTTCATCGACTTGTCAATCAACCATTCAGTCAAATCTCCTAGTCAACTATAGATTATCAACTAACCATCTCCAGAAGATCCATAAGTGTGATAAACCTACATATCCTATTGTTCCAACACCCCATTAGCAAAATGTTTTGGAGATTCATGAGGTCAAATTACTTATGTACATCCCCTCATAATTGTAGTTTCTTGAAGCTTGAAGTTTCATGAAAATTACTTCTAATACAGGCTTTGTAAATATATTATCAACCTCAACATATATCGCGCAATAAACAATATTCATAACATTATCATGTACTAAATGTCTCAAGTAATGATCATGAAGCTCCATATGCTTCATATTGTTATGTGCAGCAAGATTCTCTACAATCTATATTGCACTTTGATTGTCACAATATACTATAGTTGATGTCTCAAATAGAAGCCAAGTTCACCCATGAGATATTGAATATGATGTGGCCCTAATGTCAACATTCACTACACCATGATACTCTACTTTCATGATTGAAAGAAAGACTAGCTTCTACTTTTTACAAGATGAAACTATGGGCCAGAACCAAGACAAAACACAACCATATGTAGAATTCCTATTGCTGCCATCTCCAACCCAATCTAAACCAAGACAATGGTTATAAGCCTTAGTTCATAAATGTAAGTAAGAAATTAATGAGTATTGGATAAGACTTAAAAGGTGCTTAAAATCCAATGCAATATAAAGTTAAATGAGACAAATGAGAGGAAAAATAAATAATTAAATAAAAATAGAAATGAAAATAGGAGAGAAAGATTGAGGAATGGGAAATGAAAGGTTGGGCATGTTGGCCTTCCCATTACCATAGATCTCAACATTTCTTTTTGTAATTTCACTCTCAAATGTCTTTTTGATGATTGAAAGCTAAGGAGAGGAGGACACACAAAGAGTCATATGACTGCATTGTAAATCTAATTGCTAAAATATGATTGAGCAAACCATTTGATGTTGGGGGTTTTTTCCTTTAGGTTTCCCCAGGTGAAATAATTGTGTTCATTGTGTGATTTATATTCTATGCAGTGAGAATCTCTTATATGTGTTGGACACATTTCCCTTCTTCATTTTTAATTGTTTCCAGTGTTTTTAATGGAAGCTACTTTGTGTTAATGGTCCCTTGGTAATTTTTAATGGTGTAAGAGTTCATCTCTCAATTGTGATTGAGGAATTCTCTCATGGTTTCACTCTTCATTTATCTAAAATGAATCCCAAAATATTTTGAATACACACCATTCATTTCACTATGAGATTCAAGATCAATGGCTTAGATAATATGGATATTGCACTATTGTAGAGAGTTTCAAATTCTAGTTTTATTTATTTATTTACTATTGGGGAAGGGAAAACATCTTACTTTCTTTCCATGGATGCTACATGCCATCATCTTGTTTCCTAAAGGATCAGTTGTTGCTTGTAGTCATTTTAGAAATTGTACATTGGATAGACAAGCAATTGAATCCACCTATAGGTCATACTGACTAACTACATTAATATTGGGGGCCATACAAAACATATTCCCAACACACTAGTGGCCTCTTCCTTCATAGGGGTCTCCCTTCCTCCGATTGACAATGAGTGGATGGAATTTATTTTTTTGTCCCTTGTGTTGGAGTGGTAATTCGTGAGACATACTCAAATATTGAATTTTGTTTTAATTGGTGTTCCCTCAAAGTTTTTCATTGGTGTATTTGTCCCATTCACCACCTTTTGATAAAGCCAATTATCACATGATTATTTAAATTTCATCAATTAATTTTTTTTTTAGGCTCTAAGTTAATTTTCATCTCACACAAATGAAAATGAAATTGGACATGTTATGATGCTTCCTAGGTTGAAATTGTTATTAGCGTTTTCATTTTTTATTAAGTGTTGGATACACACACACACATTATTAGTTTGTGTTGGATTTACTCACAAGGTCATTGAGGTGGGTTTTATTTCAAGCATGATTTACATAATAAAGTTGTTTTTCACGTGTATTAACACACAACCACTTCATATATGTGATTTGTTTAGATTGCAACTCATATGTGTGGTTGGATTGATATTCAAATTGAAGTGAGTTGAGTATAGATACAAGATAGTTTGGTATGAGATATGTCATTCCCTCGCATTGACATTGTGTGCTATTTTTCTTCTTCTATTTATTGAAGAAAGTTTGATTCATGACACTATTGTTACTTGGAAGAATATAAACACATCGATAATAATTTTCTTGTATTAGTTCATTGAGACGAGTTCTTGATTGTCCAAACATAACATAACAATCTGGTAGCATTGTTCATTTTGTTTAGAAACAAGTCTAGAGAATGTGCATTGTTATCTAAATACAATAGAGGTTGATCTATTGTTGGAAATAGAAGCAGAGTCACTTGAACTCATTGATGGTTATTATTGGTATATAGTACCAAACGAAATAACCAAACCTTGAACCCAAGATTGATAAAATCCTCCATTCCCATACAATGATCAAAGAATCATAGTCTCATCCTTGATCATATTGATAGATTTAGTTCAGTTGGATATCAATGTGAAAATGAGTTCCATTGAAGACAAAATTTCTAATGACCATGTATTTGCAGAGTCTTGGTTATTATTGGCTTGATTGCTATTGTGTTATTAGTTGTTTCATGTGTGCATGTTACATCAGAGAGTAGGCCATACCTCTAATCATGAAGAGTTTTCACTGAATAATCAATCAAGAAGAGAGGCCTTGTATCCATTTAGAGAACATAGATATCTGCATAAGTTAGAGAAATAGAGATTAGAAAGTTAATTGTGAAAAGTATCTGTGTTGGTGAAGCTAGTGGGCTATAAGTCCCTTGTTTACGAATCAAACCAACTAACTAGTTCACTTTATTAGTACAATACTTTATACCAAGATGGTAAGTTCCCTTGATATAATGAACAAGGGAAAAATTATCTTTGTGGACTTAAGGTGGCTTTCTCATGAACCTTACATAAATTGAGAGACCACACTAATAACAAAGGAAATATCAAGTCAATTGTGAGTTTAATAGATAAGGCTACCAACAAGCCATTGATAGAGTGTAGCATCAACTTTCGGAGAATCATACCCTTTAGTTAGCTTCACTCTTGACTAATAAGGGGTAGCACATGGTTTACAATCTTTCATTCTAAACCTCTATAAAATATTCAACACATATTTGGGTTGAAAAATAAAAATACCATCATCCATTTGTAAGACTTGGATGCCAAAAAGGAAATGCAGGAAATCAAGATCAAACATCTCAAATTTATCTACTAATTATTTCTTCAAAACTAAAACTAAGTTAATATTGCTTCTAATATTGACTAGGTCATCCATACATAATGCAACAATTACTGTTTCACCATTTATATGCAATACACATATATTATGATCAAATTCACAACATTTGAAACTGAGATTGAGGAAAAACCAATCAGTCTTCTCATACCATGCCCCGGGGGCCTATTTCAAACCATACAAGGATTTCTTTAGTGGGCACACAAATCTTCCATCCTTTTTAAAACTAGAGGGTTGATCCATATAAATCTCTTCAGTGAGATGACTATTGAAAATCCACTTTTAACATCCATATAAGGTACCTCCCATCCAAAGTGAGTAACAAGTGAAAGAATCAATCGAACAGAGTTTGATTTTTCAACTAGGGAAAATATTTTAGTGTAGTTGATGCCTTATTGCTGAGAAAATCCCTTAGCTACCAAACAAGACTTATTTCTTTCAATAGTGCCTTGATATGTGAATTTGGTCTTATAGACCATTGACACTTAAACACATTCTTTCCATGCAATCGAGGAACTAAATCCCATGTTTCATTCTTCATTAAGAAGTGATACTCATCAACCATAGCATTCTCCCATTTAGATCAAACATGTGCATCTACAAATGTCTTTGGATTGCATGCCTCTAGCACACATAACATTAAAGAAACACTACCAAATTGTTTCTAATTTATAGTTTTTCTTAATTCATTGATATCTCCTACATCAAATCTAACAACTTCAATTGTCTTGGTGGCCCATATGGGAAGATAAGCCCCTTTTTTTGAAGGAGTTCTTGTAACAATATCACCAAATTTTGACTTAATAGGGGTTCCAAAACCTGTGGTAAATTATGTTGTAGAAGGTTGAATATAGGTTGAGTTAAGTAAAGAAGTTGATTGTCCAGTCAATATCCTCTGAAGTAGTTAGTTGATCCAGAATTTCCAAATGATGACTACTCAAAAAACCATAAGAGGAATTAATAAAGTGATACTTGAGGTTTTCTAATCAAATAACTCATATATTCAATAGAAAATATCTTGTTGGACAAGGTCAAACAACTTGTAGGCCTTCGACTCTTTAGACTATCCCATCATGATGCAAGCACAACTCTTCACATCCAATCTCTTTCTTTGGTCATCTGAAATGTGAGCCCATCTTATGCTTCCAAAGGTTGTAAGATGTATGACTGAGGGTTTTCTTTCATCCATTTCCCAATTAGAGTTACATCTCATACAAATTTATCTGGAATCATATTTAAAAAATAGTTTGAGCAATAGATAACTTGTGCCCAGAACTTAGTCGACAAACCTTTGGCCTAAAGAAAACAACATGCCATTTCTACCAAAGTCTGATTTTTCCTTTCAACAATGTCATTTTTTCGAGGTGTGTGAGTTATAGACCTCTGCCAAGAGATACCATTCCACAACAAGAAATTTTAAAATTCTTTCCTACATATTCTCCTCCATTGTTTGATCTTAAACATTTCACAAGTTGACCAAATCACTCTTCAACTAATGCCCTAAATTCCTTGAACTTTTCAAATACACAACTCTTATTCTTCAAGAAATATACCCAAGTATACTTGGTTAGGTCATCAATGAGGGTCAACAAATACCATGCACCAACTAGTGATGGTTTGTTGAGGGAATACAAGTCACAATGAACAAGTTCCAACTTAGTCTTTTCTCTCCAAGATTTCCCTATTCCAAAGGTAGCTTGATTATGCTTTCCAATCATACATCCTCCACACACTCCATCAAGGGGAACAACCTTATGTAGTACCATAACCATTCTATGTTTCGTCATTAGTTTCAAGCTCCACAAATTCATATGTCTGAGACTTTCGTGTCAACGTTTACTATGTTGATATGAGCTATGAGTGTAGTTGATTTTGGATCTTTCTTGGTAAATTCACACAACTTATACAATTTATCCTTAGGTTCAAGAAAACCCTCGATGGAAACATAAAAGTTGTTGTGCATATCCTTCACAACAAACCAATCTGGCCAAAACTGTACCTTTTTGCTAGTCTAAGTTAGTTGGGGTACAAAAAACAGATTGTCACTCCAACTAGGTACATGATATACATTAGTGATCATACCATTTTGACATTCAATCTTTCCTTAACCAGCAAGAGTAAGTGCATAATCATATGCTACAAAGATTTATTTTTCTATAGCCTCACCTAAGGAAGAAAAGAGAGTGTTAATATTCCAAGAGAGAGGTTGTGTCTAAAGACATGATTACAACATTTAAGCACAACCAAGCATAGTTCAACATTTGTAGAAGTGTAAGAAACCAAAATATCTCCATCCACAACACATATCACATATGTTCATATGTCATTTACACACTCTTCATAGATCGACCCATAAGGCCATCTTATATAGCACCAAGATGTAACCATTTCCCTTAATGTGAGGAAGATGATGTCCATATAGATTGGTAATGGCACATAACAAACTGCTTGTTTTCTACCTTATTTAGTGCATTAGTCCTCTACTTTGTTCTAATTTCCCAACTAGTAAAACGCTCAAACAACCACCCGATCAATCTCTTAGTCAATAACTCAATCGATCATTCAATCTACTCTTCTAGTCAACTTTCGATTGTCAAGTGATTATCTCCCAAATGAACAACAAAAATATCACATTTTTTATATGAATATTATTAAAGATGCTTGGATATCACTTAAAAAAACATTATTTTCCTTTTAAATGGTATAAAGTTCTTTCCCAAATCTCTCCAAATTTATTTAAACCTAACCATCATCTTGGTTTCTCTTCTCATTTTACCTATACAAATTTAAAAATAAAACGAAAAAAAATAATTGCACGATATAATATAATAGATGTGGATTTAAGTTTTTTTCCATGACTATCTATAGTTTTTAAAGCCTATCTTATAAGCTTTATTATATAAATAACTTTTTATAACAAAATAAATATCATACCTAAGTTTCAATAATAAACCAGATCGAAGGTTTTGTCATGTTTTGTAATTGACACGGAGAAATTATTATCTTTGAAGGCTTTGAATGTTTCTAAATGTGTAACAACAAATTCATATGTTGCCAATTCCACATGAAATGTGGAAATGAGCAAACCCATTAATCAAAGCAAAGTAATATTAATAAAAGCTAACACTTTTTTGAAAATAAATGTTCAAAGCAAACTCTACAGTTGCTTAAGCTAATATTTTGCAATTATATTATCGATATTTATCAATATTATTATATTAAAGTTATTAAAAATTAGGTACTCCATATTTAAGTCTTATGACTATTTTTTTTCCAGAAAAATAAATTCTCTTCACCATCTTGCGTATGGTTTAAATTCTTTCACCATCTTAAGTATGGTTTTGAGTGAGAATGTGGGTAGTTTATCAATACTTTGTGAATTACTTTTTTTTTTTTTTTTTATTTAAATTTTATAGATAGAAGATAATCTTAACCACCAAATATAATAGTGACTAGTAACTTTGTAAGACTCGATTGAATGGATCTTATGATTTTTCCAGATATTATATCTCAATGACATTATGTCTTAACGAAAAGGGTTGAATAAACAAGTTATCTCTTGGGACTCTTATAACTGTATGTATGAATATCTTATTGAAATTTATAATATATTGTTAAAAAATGTAATTATTTTTCCAAAACCAAAATACCTACATTGATCCATAAAAAAATTAATTACTTTAGTTGTTATTTCCAATAATTCAAACAGAAATGGTAAAAAATATGATTTCAATGTTATTTATATGACAATTATGTAAAGCAATTGTATGCGGTTACTTTTAAAACTTTATTGAAATTCTCTTTTTTCTAGGTTTGAAAATGCTAATAAATGAGGAGGCAAGTGTGGGGGATCATTCTTGATCTTGAGGGACAACAAGAATTTTACTTCACTTGGAGGTTAAGTGAGGCCACAAATAATGAAGTAGATGCTCTAGCCTTAATTCAAGATTTCTAGATTCTAAAATGAAATGAAATAAGGAATGTCACAATGATTGAGAATCCATACATAATCATTCGACACATTCGTTACTTCTTGTCACCTCATGACCTCTAATTAAAAGGCGATCTTGTAACTATATGTATGCATATCTTATTGAAATTTATAATATATCGTTCAAAAATGTAATTATTCTTCCAAAACCAAAATACATACATTGAGCCATAAAAAAATAATTACCTTAGTTGTTATCTCCAATAAATCTAACATAAATGGTAGAAAATATGATTTCAATGTTATTTATATGGTAATTAAGTAAAAAAAATTATGTGGTTACTTTTAAAACTTTATAATGAAATTCTCTCTTTTCCATAGGTTTGAAAATGCTAATAAATGAGGAGGCAAGTGTGGCGGGTCATTTTTGATGATGAGGGAAAACAATAATTTTACTTCACTTGGAGGTTAGACGAGGCCACAAATAATGAAGTAGATACTCTAAACTTAATTCAAGATCTCTAGATTCTAAAATGAAATGAAATAAGGAATGCCACAATGATTGGAAACTCATCCATAATTATTTGACACATTCATTACCTCTCGTCACCTCATGACCTCTAATTAAAAGGTGCTCTTGTAACTATATGTATGGATATCTTATTGAAATGTATAATATATTTTTCAAAAATGTAATTATTCTTCCAAAGCCAAAATACATACATTGAGCCAGAAAAAAATAATTCCCTTGTTATCTCCAATAATTCAAACATAAATGGTAGAAAATATGGTTTCAATGTTATTTAAATGGTAATTAAGTAACACAATTGTATGTGGCTACTTTTAAAACTTTATGGAAATTCTCTGTTTTTCGTAGGTTTGAAAATGATAATAAATGGGGAGGCAAGTGCATGGGGGTCATTCTTGATCTCAAGGGACAACAATAATTTTAGTTCACTTGGAGGTTAGGTGAGGCCATGAACAATCAAATATATGCTCTAGCATTAATTCAAGATCTCCATATTCTAAAAAAAAATGAAATAAGGAATGTCACAGTGATTGGGAACTCATTCATAATTATTCGACACATTCATTTCCTCTCATCACCTAATGATCCATAATTAAAAAGGCTAATCAATAGAGCTCAAAAGTTAGTGGAAAGTGTTGAATCCATTGATTTCTATCAAGCTCTGAGATACAACAACAATCTAATGAATTAAATAACTAACGAAGTGGCCAATTATTCAACTAGGATTGTATTGATGGTCAGAAAAATTATGCCAACAACAACAAGGGAGGATCACTCAATGGCAAGTATGAATCAAACTCACTCTCATTTGGGATAACAATCTCCATTGGTATTGTGGGCCCAATTGCCAATAAAAAGTGTTGGATACGATGCAATATCGATCCAATTGAAGGTATTTAATCTAAGGATTTAAAATCTATTATATATATCGTATATAATAACTATAATTAATACCATATCTAACTAATATATATTCTAGATAGATATGATATAATATCGATCCGATTGAAAGTATTTAATCTAAGGATTTAAAATCTATTATATATATCGTATACAATAGCTATAATTAATACCATATCTAACTAATATACATCCTAGATAGTTAGGAACAAATTTCTTTTAATCAGACACAAGAAGAGAAATTAATTATTGAATCTAAGGAATTAATTCACAAGATTCAACAAAAGTTTGCGTCCATCTACATATATTTCTATTTTTTGAGTAAATAGTTCTTCAAAAAAATATGATATAAATGTTCCTATATCCAATAAATATATATCAATGAAATCGCCAATTCACAAAAGAAATTTCATGAAATGAAAGAATGTGCAGAAAGTTCAACTTACATAAATGGTAATTGAACCATCTTACATATACAAGGGATTTCTGAAACATATATATGTCCTTCTCTTTATTATTAAAACTGATAACAAATTACACAGATTCAATAATTTTTTTTCCATACCCTTCTCTATAGAAATAAATTCATTTTGAAACCCCCACTTTACACATTACCACATTCAATTTCTACTTCCTTATATTGTAATGACTTCTATTTTCCAACTCACAATCATTGGAAAAATCCTACGATTATTCCTTACAAGTAATGATATTGACACAAGTTTTCATTTTCCAATTCAAGGAATTATTGTTGTATAACAACAATGATTTTTTTATACATGTGACTGTGTTTTATTGAAGATTTTGAATGTGTACTATTATTTATTCATTCGCAAGCAAATTCTCTTTTCCTCATTTGTCCACTTCTTCCTTTATCCTTTCATTTTGTCCACTATCCTGGTCATTAAAATTATTCTTGATTCCTGTAAATCTGCAAAAATGATCTAGGAAGATCCAAAATGCTCACAAAGGTCCAGGAGGATTCGAAACACTCACAAAAGTCCATAAGGATTCATAAATGCTGAAAATTCAATCATCCCAAATGCTCTTGAAAAACACCATTAATGCGTAGATCTCGTCGATAGCTTTCTAATGACACAAAAATTGCCTCAAATGAAGTTCATATGAAAAAGTTATGAATGGTCAAAGCTTGTGTCAAACCAGAGAAAAAAGACAAAAGTCAATAGGATCAAGGTGACATGTGTCACCACTGCAAGGGTGACACGTGGCATGACTGTACGATCGTACCATACATAAAGGTGGATGAATCACGTGTTGACACGTGATAGGAAATTAGTGATGTGGCATGTCCAGTTGAAAGGTGATGTGGCAATTCGTACAATTCAAGTTGACCAATTGTGTATTGAAAAGTGGCAAAGAGAGAATAATGAGAGGCTGCCACATGACAACCTCCCATTGGCCATTAATGGTTAGGTTTATCAAAATAATAGGAGTCTATGTGGGTCGAACCCGCGACCTCCCATAACTTTATACAAACCTCCATTACCATTATGCCATCATATTGGTACTTACCAACATATGATGCCACATATACTTAAGCTTGGTCAAAGGTTTATTTGGTGGGGAAATGGGCCGAGAGCCAAGCCCTTGGTTTATATGCTATCCCATATAACTGTAATCAACACCATATTTCGTGTGATGAGGTATTAAAACTTTGGTTAAAAAACATCCCATAAATATATACCATAAGTTACAACAAAGTGCCAACAAAGGAGGCGATCACGGGGGATGGAACCCGCAACCTCCCCCATATAGTACCATGCCATAACCATTGCACCAAAGCGCATGGTTTGTTATGGAACCTGCCTAAAAAACCTTTATTTCCAACCAATAATTCTGGAGAGAAGTTAAGAGGCCCGAGCCCTATTTAATGGCACATGAACCGAGGAAAATAACACACACATATGCAATATGATGTCTCGAAGTTTGTACCCAAGGGTAATTAGACTTAGAGTCTACATCGTAATGCATGCCACGAGGTTTTGGCATGGAATTTTATGAACTTTATACTCATTTTTATCGAAATTTCGCAAGGAATTCGATGACAAACTTAGTTTCTGAGTTTGAGAAACACAGAAAAAAGGTCATTGTAAAACACAAGCATTTGAGCATTAATAAAGAGGTCTCTATTGGAAACGAAACCACATACATAGCCCAAACTGGGTGAACTCTATTATCAAACTTGTGTGTGTGATTTTAATATTGTTCTTATGTTTTCGCTCAGTTATTTGCAAGTTGTTTACCATTAAAGTGTATTTGGATATATAAGTATTTCACACGTAAATTGCAAACAATCAAACAATCATTCTTATTTCGAAGATCAAGTAGATGATATTATGTTTTAAATATTAATAAGCATCTAAGGATTTTTCAGATCAAGTTGGTATCATAGCTCGGTTTGACAAGTGTTTGCAAGTGAGTTCTTACAAGGTCCAAATCCAAGCAAGGAGAAGGAAAAATTGCAAGTTACAATCTAGAGATTGGTTCATGAAGTTTTATTCGTAGAGGAGAAATGACTTAGTCGATAAAATTGGGTCCTTGCAACTTCGAAGATGATTTCTTCGAGGCTTTTAATTTAATGAAAGCCATGGTGGAAGAAATGTACGAGGTTCGAGAGAAGGACAAGGAGGAATGCACATTAGAGAAAGTTGAACCAGTCAAAGAGGAAGGAGGAGTTAATGAAGGTGGTCCTTCAAAACTCTCCTCACCATCATCCTCTTCATCATCATCTTCTGAGGGAAGTAAACATTCTTCACACAAAAAAAATCCCTCTAAGAAGTCTGATCATAATATACCTTTATTAAAATTGGATGTCAAGTTCGAATTGTCGACCTATGATGGAGAATTGAATGTTGAGAAATTGGACAACTAGATCAAGCAAATAGAGGTATATTGCAGGGTTCAAAAGATCATGGAGGACACTGAAAAGATACAATTATCTACTCTTCGACTAAATGATGCTCCTCTTGGGATAAATTTACTAAGGCTATAAGAAAATAGTTCTATCCATTAGCTTATACTCGAATGTCGATTATAGAATGACAACATCTAAGGCAAGGTAAAGGCCGGAATATTCAAGCATATACACAAGAATTCAAAAAGAAGACATTATCCTTAGGAATTTCGTTGTATACTCGCGAAACTCTTCTAAAGTATATTGGTGGCATACACTCATATATTCGACACACTATTTTAATGTTTAACCCTACTAACATTGATAAAGTGTCAGTACAAGCTACTCACTTGGAGGCTAGTAAGGGGAAACATGTGATTGAAGATAAGAAGCCATACAAGTTCGAGAAGGAATTGAAAGGAAAATGGAAGAGTAAGAAGTTATATATAGTAAAGAAAGATGGAGAAATACCTACATGTTCTCACTGTAAAAGAAAGGGGCATGATGAAGCACAATGTTGGAAGTTGCATTAAGAATTACGACCAAAGAAGTTCAAGAATAAAGGGAAGCAGAAGACTGCTGCATTAGATTGACAAGATCTAGGATTAGATTCCAGGGATGAATCTAATATGATGGCCATAGGAAGAAAATGTATATCTACTATCAATTCTAATTCTTCAGTTCAATCCGCAAAATTGGAAAGTGTTACAGATCAAAAGAAAAGAAGCGATCTTTTTCATGTTAGGTTTATAGTCAAACATACAAAGGTAAATACTTTATTTGACAGTGGATCTCAAGTTAACTTAATATCTGAAGCAATTATTAAGAAGCCGGGTTTGAATAATAAACCTCATAAAAAGGCATATCCATTATGTTGGGTGTGTGAAGATGCTAATTTGCAAGTGACGAAACAATGTAAGATCAGATTTGCAATTACAATTAAGTTATTTGACGAGGTTGAGATAGATGTTGTGCCTCTTAACATTTGCGACATTGTCTTGGGTAGTCCATATCTATTTGATAGGAAAGTTATATTCTACTTTGAAGAGAATAAATACCATCTTTTCAAGGATGGGATTGAATTTATTGTCAAATCTCATCGAATCAAAACTAATATTTCTTTAGTGAGTATAGGGAAAATGAAAAGACTCATGAGCGAAGTAAATATTTTGTTCTCATGATATTGAAACATAAAGAATAAGATATAACAAATGCTATATCAGGTTGTGATGAGGATCATAAACAAGAATTGGTTAAAATCATATCTAACTATGATGAGTTATTTTCGAAACCTACAGGGTTTCCTCCTAAGAGGGAGGTTGAACATGGAATTTATTTGCAGCAGGATGATCCTCTTACTAACATTGGAATGCATAGGTCATCAATGATCGAGAATGTAGAAATTAAGAATCAAGTTCAGGAGTTGTTTGATAAATGAATCATCTGACCAAGCTCCCCTTCGTGTGGTTATCATATTATACTAGTTTCGAAGAAAGATGGCATGTGGAGGATGTGTATTGACTTCCGATCCTTGAACAAGATTATGGTAAAGAACCCTTATCCTATTCCCAGAATTGATGACTTATTGGATCTGTTAGCACTCTGTAAATTTTGTTCGGCTGATAGACAAATGATAGAGGTAACTATTTCAACCAAATTTAGAGCTGGGCACTAGCCTACTCAAGTCAGAGAGGGCTCTCTCGTGTCACTTGATATTTCTTTGGCAATCGATGGCTAGATTTAGTTTATTTTGGGGGGTTTTATAAAGTTGTTGGCGAAGGAATGGGGGTGACATTCAGGGCTATGGAGTTGAAAGTAAATAAACAATGGCAGGTCATTAGAACTATCCATAGGAGAAAGGCTAAATGAGGCAATGAATCTGAGTTGTAAATTGAAATTTGTAGGGTGAAAGAGGAAAAAGAAAAACAATTAACTGCATCAGAGCATTATTGAAATAAATTATGAATTAGCTAGGAACAAAATCACATAGTTTAAATCGCTTAAGTCGAGAGCATCATAAGATGAATTCTATACCTTTGACTCTCCAATTTAAATAGAAGAAGATGCAAATGGAATAAAAGAACACAAGAATACATACAATGAAGGAAGATAAAACTCATATCACAACCATTAGAATCTTTTCATAGATAGTTCAAAACGCTTCTGCATTATATATTCAATTTGGCTCCAGGCATTTACAAAGTCTTCCCGCTATGAGGACATGCCTCTCTCTGATCATTCCAACCCTTTATTTTATCCTTGGAATAGTATATAGGTAGATTACATCCGGGATTCAAAACGAATCATCTTCCTCAAAGTTCCAAAAATAGCTGTCAGTTACAAAAGTGTAACTTACAACAACTGAACTCCTATTTCTAGGGGGCGTTATAAAACAAAAATGACATATTTGAGATCTTGCCTTGAAGGCCACTTGTCAATATTATTACAAAATTCTATGACACACACTAAATTTAGCTTGAAAACTATTTCAAATTAGCAATTTCTTCCTTCAAGGTGTCAAGCTAAGCAAGCTGATTTTCTCCAACGCTTTTGACCACTTCAGCTTTTACCTCTGTCTTCTGACACTTACTCTGTTTCCTCTTGAAAACTCGTGTATGGTTCCTACCTGCATATTCGTTGATGATTAAATCCTTCATGATGGGATTTAATCTGACCTCTTTATTTTCTCCTGGATCTCCTGAAGGCTTTGTATAAAATTTTGTTGCTAAGATTCGAGAAACCAATTCCTCTCTCTTCTTCAATGATGAATTTGTCATATTTGTTGAAAATCCTGGTTCACTGAAGGCTACTCGGTCTTCTTTGTCCATGTTTCTTGGCTTTGCAGAAAACACAAGTTTATCTCCCTTAATCACACAGAAATTAGGAAGCTGATCCAGTTTGTAATTACCCCGTTTACGAATGAAGCATTGATTTCCCAAAACATAGTAATACCATCCATATTTTGAAGGACAATAGTCATCAAGTTCTAATCACAAATTACTGATGAAGTACTTATAGGTACAACAGTTTTTCATGCTCGGCCAATCTATTTTGAATGATGAGCCTTCAAATCGGTTATATGGCGGTGCTCACATGGCATTGCACGGACGGAAAGTACTCGAACAAGTGGCGTGAGATGATTTGACCGGCCGCCACTTTTCCCTTTCCACATGCGATATTTAGATTTTACATATCCAATGATATTATAACACGTGACATCGGGGCATGGTCGAGTGGTTTCGCACTTACCCGCTTTTCCCCCCGATATGCTTTTGGAGGTACCATGTGTCTATGGGTTGAAACCATGGTATTTTCCCTGACCCGCTCTCTAGTTCTTAACCTTTGCATTATTTCCTCGCCCGATATGTCTCCTGACCGTCGATCTAGGTTGCTCAAGATCTATGGCTCGCTGGGTCCCATCATTCCTGTGTCTTCGCCAATTTTATCCATGTCCGCCAGATATGACCCCACCTGCTAGTCTAACACTCCTCTATACTGATTTACCGTTCCACCAAATCTTGAGACTTGGATTCCAAGAAATTATTACAGTGATAACATGATCAATTAAATAATGTTGTGTATTTCACTAAGTTGGAATTGAGAAGTGGTTACCATCATATCATAATTGCAGAAAGTGACATATGGAAAACTGCTTTCAAAACAAAGCAAGGGTTGTTCAAGTGGTTGGTTATTCCATTTGGGTTATGAAATGCACCTGTGTCATTCATGAGGGTAATGAATGATTGTCAGGGATGATTTTAAGGATGGAAATTTGTTTTAAAATGTAGAAACCTTGGCGAATCTTACTAATCCTTCATATGTCAACTATAAATGTTTGGCGATATTTTTGTAAAAATATTCCAATTTCTAAGTATTTTATATAGTTTTTATAAAATTTTGGCGATTTTTAAGGTAAAATAATTTTATCTTATAGAATTTGGGTGAATCATTTTTAAAATAGCGAATCTCATTTTTGGAAAAACCATGGAAAATTAGCCCATGAGTGAAATTTAGCCCCTAAAATCATCCTTGATGATTGTGTTCATGCCTTACATAGATGATTTTTTCATCATCTACTTAGATTATACATTGATCTTTAATCGAATATGGGAAGATCATATAAAACATGTCAAGACAGTCTTTGAACTCTTGAAGAAGGAGAAGATGTATATTAAGTTGTCTAAATGTGAATTTGGAAAAAATTCTCTGGTATGTTTGGGTTACATTGTAGGGAATGGTTAGTTGAAGATAAATCCTACAAAAGTAGAAGTCATTGTGAAATGGCCCAAGACAACTAATGCCACAAAAGTCAAGAGCTTCTTGGGGGATCAATACAATACTGGAGGAAATTCATTGCTATTTTCTCTTTTATAGCAACTCCTCTGCATGCATTAAAACAAGTGTAAAACATGTCTTTCAATGGGGAGGAAAGCAACATAAATCCTTCGAGAAATTGAAGGAAAAGATAAGCACCACACCGGTTTTGTCTCTGCCATATCTATAATAGCCATTTGAAATTAAAACCAACACAAGAATATATTCCATGGGAGCAGTCTTGATGCAACGAGGTAAACCTATATGTTATAATTTTGAGAATTTTACTCAGGATGTGATTAAGTTTCCAACATATGATAAGGAATTGTATGCATTGGTACAAAGTGTGAAGAAATGGAAGCATTACTTAATGGGAAAGGAGACAACAATTCATACATATCATCAGTCGTTACAATATTTGTAGTCACAGACAAAGCTACAATAGTCACGACATTTCGGGTGGATGGGTTTCTTACAAAAAATTCATATGGTAATAAAGTATAATAAAGGTATTCATAACAAGGTTGCAGATATATTTTCAAGACCAATGATAAATGCATCTAAAATACTAAGGTATAATCCTTTAGCTCCTGAAAGTTCTACTGAATAATATGCTAAGGATGGTGATTTTAAAGATGTGTATGAAGCATTAACTCACGACAATCAATAGTCCGGTTATTATATCCATGACAATTTGTTATATCATCTTGGAAAGCTTTGTATACCCAGGGATGAAATAATAAATTTAATTAGAGAAGCTCATACATCTCTCATTTCTGGTCATTTTGGGGTTGGTAAAACAATAACACAGTTGTAGAGATATTTTTATTGGACTTGAATGAATGAGTCGGTTTCCAAGTATATAAAAGGATGTGTTATGTGTGACACAAGAAATCCTAGCAACATAAATTTGGTATTATATACGCCACTTCTAGTACTTTCTCAGCCATGGGAAAGTATCTCCATGGATTTTGTAGGGGGTTTGCTAATGTCCAGGACATGTCATGATTATTTATATGTCATCGTGGATAAATTCAATAATATGTGTATTATAATTCCATGCAAGAAACATGTCATAGCTGAACAGACAACACATATGTTCTTTTCTAATGTATGGGTTCATTTTGGGTTGCCTACATCTATTAATCATATTGAGACTCTTGATTTTTTGGAAAGTTTTGGTCTCATTTGTGGGATCTCATGGACATTAAGTTAAAGAAGAGCACCGCTTTTCATCCACAGACAGATGGACAAACATAGGTGGTAAATAGAACAATGGTACATCTACTTCGAGGATACTGCAGCAATCATCCTAAGTTATAGGATGCATAGTTTCCTTATGTACACCATGCCTATAATCATGCCATGCATTATTCTACTCAGAAAAATCCCTTTGAAGTATGTTTCGGGTATTTTCCTAAATCACCTATGGAATTTTCTTTTGGAGAAGAAAGTAAAGAAGATGGACATGATGATACATATAAAGCTAAAAGGTTCATTCAAAATGTCCAACTGGTACATCAAGAAATACAAAAAAAATTGGAGAAGAGCCAAGCCAAGTATAAAACAAGGCATGAAAAACATCGGGTTGATCATCAGTTCGAAGTCGGTGATCAAGTATGGTTACATATCAACAAGGACAGAATGAAGGGTGAAGGTTAAAGCTAAGGCCAATTTGATATGGTCCATTCAATATCTTGGAGAAGATTGGTACTAATGCCTTTCGTTTAGATCTACCAGTCTACATGAAAATATATTCAATGGTAAATGTTGAGAATTTGAAACTTTATGAGCCTCCTATGATTATGGATGAAGATGGAAGTATTCAGGTTCTGACAATTGATGATTTTGCTCCAGAGTATTTAGATGAGCTACAAGAATATGGAAGTATCAAGACTTCACAACGAGGTGATGTGGAATATATTTGAGTTGGTCTTAAAGGGGTGAAACCAAGAAAAGAAAAGTGGATGGAGATCAGAAGGGTGAGGGAAATTTACCCTCACTTAATTGTTGAGTAATCAATACTTTTGGTGGTCCAAAAGGATTCCAGTGGGAAGGAATGATCTAGGAGGATCTAGAACGCTCACAAAGGTCTATGAGGATTCAAAACGCTCACTGAGGTCCAGAAGGATTCATAAATTCTAAAACTTCAATTGTCCCAAATGCTCTTGAAAACACAATCAATGCATAGAGCTCAATGATATCTTTCCAATGACGCAAAAATCACCTTAAATGGAGTTCGTATGCAAAAGTTATGAATGGTCAAAGTTCGAGTCAAACCAAGGAAAAAAGGAAAAAGTCAATAGGGTCAAGGTGACACGTGTCACCACTCCAAGGGTGACACGTGGAATTACCGTATGAAGATACCGTACATGTAGGTGGACGAATCATGTGTTGACACATGGCAGATAGTTAGTGATGTGGCATGTCTAGTTGGCAGGAGATGTGGCAATTCATACAGTTCAAGTGGACCAATTGTGTGTTGACAAGTGGCGAAGATAGACCAATGAGAGGCTACCATGTGGAAAATTCCCATTGGACATTAATGGTTAGGTTTATCAAAATAATAGGAGTTGATGGGGGTCGAACCCATGACCTTCCATAACTTTATACAAACCTCCATTACCATTATGCCATCATATTGGTGTTTACCAACATATGGTGCCACATATACTTAAGTTTTGTCAAAGGTTTATTCGTTGGGGAAAGGGGTTGAGGGCCAAGCCTCCAACCCCTGGTTTATATGCTATCCCATATAACCATAATAAACACCATATTTCTCACGACATGGTATTAAAACTTTGGTTAACAAACATCCCATATATATATCATATAGTACCATGCCATTATCGTTGCACCAAAGAGCAGGGTTTGTTATGGAGCTCGCCTAAAAAACCTTTATTGCCAACCAGTAATTCTCGAGGGAGGTTAAGGGACCCGTGCCCTATTTAATGGCACATGGACTGAGGCAAAGGACACACACAGTTGCAATACAATGTCTCGAAGTTCATGCCCAAGGGTAATTAGACTGGAGGCTACACTGTAATGCGTCCCATAGGGTTCCGACACAGAATTTTATGAACTTTATACTCATTTTTATCAAAATTTTGCAAGGAATTCAATGTCATACTCTATTTCCGAGTTTGAGCAATGCAGAAAAAGGTCATTGTAAAACATAATCATTTGAGAATTAATAAAGAGTTCTCTATTGGAAGCGGACTCAAAGATGTATCCAAAATTGGGTGAACTCTGTTATCAAACTTGTGTATGTGATTTTAATATTGTTGTTATATTTCCGCTCAATTATTTTCAAGTTGTTTATCATTAAAGTGTATTTAGATAGATAATTATTTCACATGTAAATTGCAAACAATTAAACGATCATTTTTATTTCGAAGATCAAGTAGATGTTATTATATTTTAAAGATTAATAAGAATCTAAGTATTTTTCGGATAAAAAAATGTACAAAAATGTCTGTCAGCATGCATATCATAAACAAATTATGTAAAATGCATTCAAAGTAAATTTATGAAAACTCATAACTAAATAATTGATAAGTAATTTGATTTAATAGTTTATCCTTTCTGCTTTAATTTAGTCCAATTCGATTTCAAAAAATGTAGAATTTGATTCAACGTGGCTACATAGGATGCAAGTTTCTATTTTGACAGGTGATCAATCGTTTTATCACCACACAACTATAAGAGCTAGAACCATATTGATCAGGTGAACTTATGATAAATGGTTTATAAGTGTTTCCATAGCCATTGTTTTTCGTGTGTGTGATAGCATACAATATAAATTGTAATATACTGTGTATTCTTTTAGCCTTGATTGTATATCATATTGATTTATGAAAATATGGAATCTGGAGGTCATAATGAGTAAACAAGACCCCGATGACACATCGACAATGAATGCATGACACATATGATGAAATCCAAATGCCACATAGGTGAACCCTAAAGACATAATCCATTTCAATCTGACATAGCACATAACTGATGACTAGTGTGGAATTATTTAATATACATCCAGATATACCATAGAGGTTCGGATATTCAGGTATCTACATGATTCGAGAATAGTCTTAGAAATCTTCTCCCGGATGCCGGATGTAAATTAGATGTGAAGAGATATATGAAATCCAAAACATCTTGGAGAATGAAATAAAACCTATAATTAATCCTCCAGATACAGATACAATTGTGAGTGAATGTCAACTGGTATCCAGGACATGGAAGCCTCAAATGACCCACACTTACTTGCCTTCTCATATTTGGATGAAAGATTCTTAAGAAACAATTATCCAACTCTAGGGAATGTTAAAATGTATTAAATTAAGTTGACTCCTGATACGGATATGAAAACTTGTCAATTATAAGAACACGTCATCAATCCACATCACCTTCCATATCAACATACCTCTCAAACACATTCCATGTGGAATAACACACATCATAACTTTGAAAAAATCAAATTATAGATTGCCTAATGTTGAATGAAAAGACTTAAGGAAAGAAACTTCAGATCAATATATTTGGAATGTGGGCATGTGGTGAACTCAAATAACAACAAAATAGGCCCGGGGCCCTATCCAAATGTCTGAGTACATCAAGTTCGTTATATACCTTTCTTAAATAAACTTGGTTTAAAAACATCTAGATACATAATCTTAATGTTGAAATCCGAATATCTAACTAACTCATGTTATGATTGTTGGTAATTGATCTAGATATTCCATAATGTGTTTTCCTTATATATTTTAGGATTTTTGTGAAGCAAATGATAAGTCAAATTGGATTAAACAATAGGAAAAATAATCTCAAAAGAACACCATCGAAACAAAATTATAAACAACTTATAAAAATCTATAAAATTTAACTGAATAAGATTAAACAAAATGAAATGTGTACAAATTTGGTAGGATGAAAAGTAAATAACTAGAAAGCAAAGAAAAAATGAAGGGTCCCTATTATTTAGTGAAGGAATAATAAAATAATAGGGAATTGTTGTGCATGCTACAACAAATCCTTGAGAATGAATTGGGAGGACCCTAAATTGCTAAATTGTGTCACCTCCATTCAAAGCACCCAAACAATAGTATGATTCATAGAAATCACAAGACTATTTCTCCTGTTATTGTGTGAAAATCAATTTGAAAAAAGGAAATCGATTCATACAAATAAGAAAAACTATTTCTCTTAATCACATGTGAAAAAATTGATTCATACAAATAAGAAAAAATATTTCTCTCGATCACATGTGAAAAAATTGATTCATACAAATCACAAAAACTATTTCTCTCGATCAAATGTGAAAATCAACTTGAAAATTGGAGATTGATTAGGATAAGATCCATGAACATAAAGAAAAAGTGGAAAGATAGAACATCAGACAATACTTGGACATTAAAGACCCCCACCTCTTTTGTTTCTTTGTATACTTGACATCATCTGGATACATTTAGGAGAATATGGGACAACTGGGTGCATGTGGTATATCTCTTTGAACCCTCTGGAAGACACCATTTTTCCCTCCCTGTGGTTTTGAATAAGAGTCTATATGACCCATGGTGACTACTCAATTCACCCTTCGACCATTTAAGAGAGGACTCTAGGTGTAGGAATGTTTGTGGATTTTATGGTCAAATAAATTCCATTCTAATCGACTAGTATATGTGGCATAATGTTGGAGGACACCTTGGAAAGATCTTGGCTAGACATTGCAATGATGAAGAAAAGTAGGATAATTGGAACATGGAAAATTCACATCCACATGGCCACATAGTTAGATGTGAGAACAATGAGAGCTCTAAGCTGTGTAGAGGTATCCATTAATGTGAAAGGAAAATAGAGGAAGTCTAGGATTATTTCTCATTACATGTTCAAAAGTTACAAGGTTGGAGGAAAGAATGCGAAAGAAGGACAACAACAAAGAAACATGTAATGCACATGAAAATAACAAGTACCAATGCATAGGTGGAACCATTCAAATTCCATCATAGGAGAAGTAAATAAAATTGATACTAGAAACAATACATAGAGGATCACATAAATGATTGAAAAAATGGACATCATTACAAGAAGGAAGTGCACAGTTGGATATGGAAAAAAGACTAGCACTTGGGCCTTCCTTCTCTATGAGTTGTATCTTTCAGAATCAATGCCAAGATGGAGAAGGAGGAATAAATAGTGCAATAAAACTTAGTACAAGCAAAGAAGTAGACTTGGCCACCCAATATTCCAAGGCGACAACAAAATGAAGACCCCCATGGACAAGCACCTTAATTTTTTGATTTTTCATATGTTCTGGAAAGTAATATTTTTGTTAGGCCAGTTTGTTCAGCTATATACATATACAATAATTAGCAGCTGATTTATAAAATTAAGATTAGGGAAAAGGAAAGACAATAATGGTTGTTTTTGAAGGAGTTCAATATATTTGAAAATTGAACTCTTTAAATTTTTTATTGCTTAGTTGAATGATTCAACCACAATCATATTTTACTACAATCATATGAAATAGAATGGAACAACCAATTTTAAGAAAGATAGGCAGTACTCAAATCAATGCACCAAGCCAAGCCCCTTAAAATGGAAGGAACATATATTGTTAAGAGCACTACATATCCCATCAACAATGACATACAAGTTGCACCAACCTGTACCCTAGTACTAAGTTGGGATAATTGTTTCTAGTTTTTTTATTGCTAATAAAGGATACGATCAAAAAGTTATTGTTATTTGTTAACAACTTAAACAAAAAAAAGGCATATTTAACATAAGTTTTAAATAAAAATTGAAAGTTAATCAATCACAAAATGTATATTTATGAAATACCCAATTCATTGATATTGTATCATATTAAAAATGGAATACATCATGCTCAATGCCAAAATGAATTAAGTTTAGTTCAATCAAAACTACATCATTTTATAACTATTTTTTGACCTTCTTAAACATTTATCATGGGTGTAATATCTACCAATGATCATGAAACTACCACCACAAAGTCCCTATGACCTAAGCAAGCAACTAATAACCCTTAAGGATTTGTTCTCTAGCATGGGCATGATTGTGAACATTGACATAACAAAGGTTATGATAATTAAATCCAAAAGGATCACCTACGATACTTTTGTTTATGACAACAATATATTGGAGAAGTTCCTTCATACAAGTATCTTGGAATCAATATCCACCACAAGTTCAATTGGAACTATAGCGTTGAAAAAAAGATAAATGGAGGGTGGAAAGCTTATTATGGGATTGAAAAAAATTGTAAATCAGCCAACCTTTGACTTTGGGATAAAAAAACTCCTCTTTCACACTCTCGTCACTCCAATTATCTTATATGGATGTGAAGTTTGGGGTTGCAGTATATCTAGAGAATCCTGAAGAAAGATAGAACAAATCCAAAAGAATTTTATAACTTTTAATCTCAAAATTAAGAGAAATACACCATATCCCATCCTCCTCAAAGAACCAAGCCTTCCCCCCATTGAGAGAATTGTTATGATTAGGTAACTAATGTACAAGAACAAGATAAACAAAACGGATGACAAGAGGCTCCCCAAAATTGCTTCAAACGCTAGCCAAAACCACCAACGACTTAAGCAGGGATGGCATAAACATGCCAAATCTTGGCTAAATCATTGGGGAATACAAGAAAAATCCATCATGCGGAATATCGGTAATATTACAAATATTATCACTTCTAAATTTAAGGAGAATATGCGGCGTGCTAAAGAATTAGTGGATAAAAGGAAATTAAGATACTACAAGGAGGTGGTCAACCCTAATTTAGAAGATCAAAATTACCCCTTTGTTTTGAAAAGTGTAAAGAAGAAAATCAACATTGCTAAAATAATAACAAACTCTCATGAGCTACATAGTGAAACTGGGTGTTGAACAACTCCCAAAATACCATGGGATGAGAGAATATGTCACCTTTGTGACAATAAGCGAGTAGAATATGAAAAAAAATTCCTCTTGGATTGTGTTATCTCTCCAGGAGTCCTTCTCAGGTTGTAGCTTGAAGAAGCCTAGTAACTTAAAGTATGTTTTGGTTTTATGTGTTTTTTTGGATCAAATGGGATAACTTAACCAACCGGTTCGCTCTCAAGACACTCATATATATATATAACCGGGTAAGACAAGGCTTTCAAGAGTTAATAATCAGATGAATAACTGAACTTGGTGGGTGAATAAGACTATATTTATCAACCAGACCATATATGTGATGGACTGAATAAAAATAGTACATATTACTATTCCATCAATGTTTATGAATTGACAATGTGACATGATAGTCACTTGCAATTAGACAAACTTAGAATAAAAGTAATCATTCAAAGTACATAAATAGAAAGAAGATGGAAATATGATAGTAACTGAGAAAGAAGCTTGTGTATCTGTATTATATGCAAGAAAGGTCTATTACAAAAGCAATATAGTTTAGTCTCCAGACTCGAACCTTTAGTTCATAAAATTTACAGTCTTTATATCCTTTACAATACAGTTCCAGATCCTGAAAGAATGGATCTGTTATGCTAATAATAGAAACCATTACAATAGTTTTACAATAAGTATGGTTCAAATCCATTTCTAAAAAAAAATGATTTGTATTCAGTCTTCTTAGTCTTCGACAACTACATGAATGCTCTGATGTGTGATGAGATGGCTGGTGTATTTTTTCAACAGCTGGAGATGACCTTTAGCAACTGTAGAATAACCATGAACCTATTTACCTTGTATAATGCCTCAAAACTTTGAAACAACTTGCCCAACTGTATGTAGAAATTCATTTGAAACTCCCTTAGGCTTCCTATCATAAAAAATCTCCTTACTCGAGCTCAAAATCTTGAAAAACAAATTCCTGCGGTTTCGACGGTTTATTTTCCCTGAAAAGTGTGAGTTAGCCGCCGAAAGTCCTGGGTTTTAACAAAAAGAAAATACTTCAAAATTGGAGTTTGCCCTGCATTATTTGGAAGACTCTTGATGTAGGTTTTCAGCTGCTTCAGCTAAAACCTGAAGATGAGAACGGGTGCTTAGCTTTGTTGTCAGCCTTTTGATCTTGATCTTCAAATATCTGGCAATCTTCCACAACTTGTGATTATGCTTCATTATCTTCTTCATTTTCTTCTTTTTCTTCACATGTATGAGTGTTATCCTTTCAAATTCCTCTTTGGTCTTGGAAACATTCTTTGACAAGGTTTCATATCTGGCCTTGATAACCCTCTCTAACACCTCCTGCTCTGCTATATTTTCTTTCAGCTTTTGAATCTTTGCTGACTTGCTGATTTTCTTCTTGATAGATGCTTCACCCTCATCAAAACTAGTAAACACCTCAGTTTGTGGTGTTTCCTCCATGTCTGGCTCCATAGTCTGATCACCTGGAGCTTCTTCTATAGTTGGTTCAGACTCAGAGTTTGAGTAAGGTAGGTTTAAAACATTGGTCTTCTTGGGTGAAGCTTGCTCTGCAGCTTCATTGAAAACCAACTTCTTCTTTTATCTCTTCTGTTTGGAACTGGATACTGGTTCCTCTGTTTGCATAGGAGTGATGGCTCTCATTCTCCTTGAACTGCTCTGAGGTGTCAAAGACTTCTTCTTTGACTTCTTCTTGTTATTCTCAGGTTGATTCTCCAACTCAAATCCTCCCCAAAAGAGAAGATGCTCCCTGGTCCTCTCTCTCCTTCTGAGCTCTTCCACAATTATCATCTTGATGAGGCCAAAATGGAATAGAGTGTTCTGGATATTGTTTGGTTCAACATGGACCTTATGAGACATTTTGGTCAGGCTTCTTTGAAATTAATATGGAAAATTGAGTGGAACTTTATCTGTAAAATGATCCATCAACTTGAAGTGATATAACATCACCCTGTCATATCTCCCCTCACAGGTTATGTAGACCTGTATGGCCTTAAGAAGAATCTGTCACTTCTTCTCTAGGTGTGATGTAGGGATGTCCCTCTTCCAAATGATATCCTGAAACTTTGGTTTTAGATATGGTCTGAACTCTAGGTTTTTAGTGATGGTTGTCTTGAACCATATCTGTCCTTCTCCTGGCATTTCTATAGCAACTGCTATGCTTTCTTCATAAATATGCATCTCCAAGGGGCCACTTGTCACCTTGCACCCATCATAGGTATTTGAAAAAACCTTTGTGACACCCTGATGGTATCCAACCTACAATTTCTAGACATATGTGAGGCAACCTACATCTGAGAACATCTGATGGATCTCTGGATGAGATTCCAGATACTTGACATTGTCCAATTCCTTCCTGAGAGGGGGACCTCCACGACCCATTTGCAAAAATTATTAGTAAATACAATCAACCCGTAAAAACACCTGAAACAAAAAGGTCTTCACCAATGGAGGAAGTCTGATAGGCAGTGAAGAAAAATCTTCTTATGACCAAATGGTAGGAGATAATGTTTCTTATAGGAACTCATATATCGTTGGGTTTGAATTTGAATGATTACCATTATGTTGATGTTGACAAAGATCTGGCAGCAAATAGGTGAATGATATGATAACTGGGCGATCTGCTGAAATGACAGGGGTTTCAAACCTTTTACACGAGGGCTAAGACAAAATTTGAATGATTATCTTAAAATCGGGGGCTAATAACGTGTAATTGTGCCAAATCACACATCAAATCAAATATCATAACCTGATGACACATGTATCCTTTCCACATTCAGGCTCTGGCTGATGTGTTGGTGAAAATTGCTGGCCTACACTTTCGGGGGCTAAGTGCACCTCTGATCTGCCTTGTAAGCCATTGAAAGTACCTGCTTTTGGGGGCTTACCTCATACTTGAAAACAACGGTTAGCCGCCAAAAAACATTTTTTGATTTTTTAACATAATAAATGACAAATCCCTTTATTTTTTGGAATTTATGACTTATTCCCTATACTTGAAACTTTAGACCTGAAAAAATTTAAATGTGACATTTTATCATGACCATCCTATCACCTAAGACTCAAATAAACTGACAGGTTTATTTTAGGAGATAACATCTGGCTCCTATTGGGGATGAAGTCCTCCCTGTGAGGTTTCAAGAACCCTTATTGACTCAATAGCCTTTCCTATCACCTAAGACTCAAATAAATTGAAAATACTTTAGTATTCCATTGGGCATGGAGTTATTCTAACAAACAAATTGAAAATGAAAATCTGAAAGTAAATATTTACAATGAGGCCAGGCTTGAAAAAAACCTCATGAAAAATAAAGTTTTAGAAAACGCCCATTGAATGGGCCACCTGTTACTTCATCACCATCAAAATTCTGGAGAACAAAAGTGTTGTTCTGTTGTACTTGAGCAATGATGAATGGACCTGTCCACAAAGCATCAAATTTTCCATGTTTACCTTTCTCCTGTCTTGCTGCATCCCACTTTAAAACTAGATCCCCTGTTTTGAAAATGTTTGCCTTCACTTTCCTGTCAAAGGTCTCTTTCATCTTCCATTGATGCAATTCTGTTTTTTCCAACAACTGTTCTCTAACCTGCTGTAACTCCACCAAATGAAGAATCCTTCTGGTAAGGTCATTAGGCTCAGAATCAACCTCTTGAAGAAATTTGGCTACTAGTAATGCAAGTTGAACTGGAAAGACAACCTTAGTGCCATATACTAGTTTGAAAGTGGATGTGTCAATTCATTTCTTATTGGTCACTCTATCAACCCACAAAGCAAATTTCAGTTTTGAATCCTATCTCCTTTGATTCTGCTCAAGCAAATTTTTAATAATTCTTACCATACTTTTATTTGATGACTCAGCAAGGCCATTGCCTTGTGGATAGTAAGATGTAGAATGCACTAACTGAATCCCCATGTCTTCACATAACTTCACCAAGGCCATATCATTGAATGCAACAACATTATCTGTGACCAGTATTTTTGGGCAACCAAACCTAGAAAATATGTGATCATATAAAAAATTTATAATCACAGTGTGATTTGCATTCCTGGTAGGAATGGATTCAATCCATTTGGTAAAGTAGTCGGTGGCAACTAGAATCCATCTATGTTGATTGCTGGAAGGTGGATGAATCTCTCCTATGAAATCCAACCCCCATTGTTGGAAAGGGCCTGTGACCACAAAAGTTTTAAGAGGAAGCGATTTCAATTGTTGCTTACCTACAAACCTTTGACACTTATCACATGCCTTTACAAAAGCAAATACATCAGAAAACAAACAAGGCCAATAATAAGCAGCTCTCAAAATTTTGTGAGCAATGGTTTTCCAGTAATGATGTCCACCACACTCACTGCTATGAAATTATGTCATAGTCTGAACTGATTCTTCTATGTTGATGCATCTCAAAAGTACACCTGAGGGATCTTTCCAAAATAACATCTTGTCATTTATGCAGAATTTGATTGATTTAAGTTTCAAATCTCTCACCTGTGTTTTTCTCATGTCTGGAGGAGCTGTAAGATTCTGCAAAAAATATATTATACTATTGTACCATTCACAGTCATCCAAGTGAGGAGATACCTGTAAGTCATAAGTAAGTTTGTCTGCTGAAATCTGAGACTACATACTTTCTGCATTTACCCCAACAAAATTAATCCCTAGAATTTTGCAATTGTCTTCTGCAAGTAGTTTTGCAAGTCCTTGGCCTTTGATTAGTTTGATTGGATTAATATCAATGTCAAACTCAATCATTTTAGCAATCCATTTGCTTATATTCCAATCAATGTCAAGTTGAATGAGAACATCCTTTACAGAGCTGGAAGGAACATATGCTATTATCTTGGCATGCATAATATAAATCCTGAAATCTTTGAGTGATTTAATTAAAGCATAGGCCCGTTTTTCAATTGGATCATACTTGATTTCTGCATCCCTCAAAACCTTGCTGAAAAATGCCACTAGCTGCTCATGTCCATGTTCATTCTTCTAGAGTAAGACTGTTGCAATAGTGTCATTAGATGCAAAAGAGAAAATATAGAAATCTTTATCAAAATCTGGGCTAATTAAGACTGGAGCTGTCATAATAGCCTTTTTGATATTCTCAAATGAATCTCTGGCCTCTTCTGTCCATTTCACCTCTGAATCTTTTCTCAACATGCATGTGATATGTTTGTAAGCTCTACAAAGTTGGCAATAAATCTCCTGATAAAATTTATGGTCCCTAGAAAAGATTGGATATCTTTTTTAGATATTGGAATAGACAATTTCTTTATTGCTTCAACCCTTGCAAGATCTATCTTAACGCCTTCTGCTGAGACTATGTGTCCAAGAAGCCTACCTTCCTTCAGTGCAAAATGTGATTTTTTGGGATTCAAAGAGATGCCATACCTTCTACATTTCAAGAATGTCCTTATTAAATGTTGCAAATGATCTTCATACTGTGGGAGAAGACTGTGATATCATCCAAATAAATCAACACAAACTTGTCCTTTTCACCTACAAAAGAAATATCCATAGCCCTATGAAATGTGGCTCCTGCATTCATTAATACAATTGGTATCTTCTCATACATAAATGTTCCCCAGGGTGTAGTAAAAGTTGTCTTCTCCCTATCATCTGGATGGAGTGAAATTTGATTATACCCTAAGAAACCATCAATAAATGACATGACATTTGCTTCAAAAACATTTTGCAGGATATGTTCCATTTTAGGCAAGGGATAGTTATCTTTTCTAGAGCACTTGTTGAGATTTCTGAAGTCTACACAAAGTCTGATTTCACCATTATTTTTCCTAACAGGAACTAGATTGGCGATCCATTCTGAATATCTTAGAGGAATAATGATTTTGGCATCTAGTAATTTTTTAATCTCTCTCTCCATAGTAGGCAACAACAGTGGGCTGGATGATCTCAATTTTTGTTTAAAATGATTTGTGTCTTTATTCAGAGGGATTTTGTGTTCTATAATCTGAGTATTATAGGTTTTTAGGTCACTGTATTTCCATGCAAAAACATCAGAAAATTCTTTCAACAAGTCTCCATAATCAGATTTCTGTTGGTTGGTTAAGTGAGAGGCCAAATTAACATACTTTGGATTTTCTTCATTGGACACATTAAACTGAAACACATCATAATCTTCTTCCTTCTTCTCAAGATTAACTGCCACATCATTATGATCAAACAATTTTTCAAGAGGAACTAAGCCTTTAGGAATATGATTTGTAGGAAGTTGAATAATCTTATGAGATCCAATTTTAGTTTTGAATTTAGGATTCTGAATCTTTTCATCATTCTCATTCTCCTGGTCTATTTGCAAATCTGAAAAATCATCTACCACCCCAAGAAATCTGGTGAGTTCTTCATCATCCTCAAAAACTTTCTAGAATTTAACATTGTCAGGTATGGATGGTTTGTACTTTACCTAAATTTCATAATTTAATCTAGGAGGCAATGGAGGAATGAATGTGCTGGCTGAAACATCAAGAGAATCAACCAACTAATTCATAGCTCTGGGAATGTATGAAATTTTGAACTCAACAAATGGATCAATCAACCTGAGAACTTCATCTCTGTATGCCTTCAACCTTACATGCTTTGCTTGGAAAAATTTATTTACCTGTTGAATAATAAAATCAGCATCTCCATATGCTTGTAGTGTCTGAATTTTCATTTCCTTTGCAACATTCAACCCTAAAAGAAAATCTTCATATTCAACAATATTATTTTTCACCTTGAAATCAAGCTTGAAAGATAAATGAGTAGTTTCCTTTGATGGTGAAATAAAAACAACCCCTGCCCCTGCAGATTCTTTAGCACATGCCCCATCAAAAAACATGTTCCAAACATCATTTTCCCCAACTTTTGTAGGTTGTACAATAGGTTCTTTAAGCAACAGTGAAGGTTACTATGAATCATCAATTTGCAGAATACAAGATCCAAGATCTGTGTCAACTGAATAGATCAGATGATTAGTGGGATTTTTCTCATCACTAATTATATATGCTAATTGTGATTCTCTGTAAAGTATTCTATTCTCTCCTCCAAAAACGAGAACAGTGGCATAAGAAAGGTCCATCTGCAAAGTACCTCCTAACCTCTTCATCCATGATCTAGATAATAAAGTTCCAAACTTTGGTGGGATATCTGCTACAACGATGTCCATAACCATGGTATTCATAGGCAACTGTGTTGATGTGGCTTCCAAATATTTGATCAACCCTAGACATTTTACTTTTCTTGAATCAAATGAAAAGAGATAATGGTATGTCTTGGTGATTTCCAATCCTAATTCATCCATAACATCTTTAGGCATTAGGTTGTGAGAAGCTCCAGAGTCTAATAGGCAATTATGAAGGATCTTTTCATAAATGTTCAGATATATGTAGAATGGTGGAGAGCTATCATCTTTGTCTTCTATCATGGGACCTAGAACCACAGTCGGCTTATCATCTTGTAGGTTTATAAAATCAGCAGGGACAGAAATAGGTTTAGGTTCAAGAGTCTTGAGGATGTGTTTTTTAAAAGATTCATTCTTCATCAATTCGGTCAAAGGTATGGGAATCTTTATTTTTTGAATTTCAGATTCAAAATTGAAAGAGTAAGGAACTTTATCAGAGTTTCTTACCTCATTGGTAGAAGATTTCAACGCAGTCTGATCATTGTTTGGGATCTGATATTTCTTTGTTTGCTATTTTGCAGGTGCAACAATCTTCTTAGGAGGAGCTTGGGTATCTTGTTTTCCAGAATTAGATTTTGATCTCAAGTTGTAGACTTTTTGATTATCAGTCTGAAAAGCAACCCTGTCACTAAAATCCTGATTTACCTGATCATTAATGAGAGCTTCTTCATAGTCATTTTGGGTTAGATAATATTTCTCCGCATCATATCCAACGTTGTGAATGTTATCTTCTTATTCTTCTTGAAAATCATCTTCGTCTTCATCCATTACAATATTTTGAAAGGGAGCTTTGATTTTCTGATCATCAACAATAATTTTATCTCTCTGTAGAATCTGTACTTGTTGATTGTTCCTCCTAAAATTGTTTTGATTAGGATTTTTGGGAGAAAACTGATAAGGAACTTTGCATTTAGTAGGTTTTTTGGATTCAATTTTTAATTTGGACATTTCAGAAGTCAAGGTTTCGAGCATATTTTCCATCTTGTCAATCTTTGGATTTGAATGTGATGAGGAAGAAATCTATTCTTTCTGTTTTCCTCTATCAACTTTTCCTTTCAATTTGTCAATAGCTAAAATGTTTGATTCAACCTGTAAAGATGCATCTTGCATCATAGATAAAGTAACATGTCTTCTTTCTCTCAACAGTAAACAAAATTCCGAGTCAAAGGAATTTGCATAAGTAATTTTTGCTGAGGTATCTGTAGGTTTGATTTCTGCAGGTATTTTACTGTACATTCTATTGAATCTCTTGGTGAAATCAGATACAGACTCACCACTTTCTTTCTTAAGGTTTCCAAACTCTATGATATAGTACAAGAAGTCTCTCTTATCTCCCCACTGCTTAAGGAAAATGTCATCCAACTCTTCTATTTCGGCTATGGATCTCGCAGAAAGTTCCTTGAACCATTTCCTGGCATGACCATCCAAGCTATGGACAAAAACTCTAGTCCAGACATCTTCATATTCTATGTTCAAGTTCTCTGCATAGCTATATATATCTTCTATATGCTCTTCTGTAGTCACATCTCCTTCTCCTGTGAATTTTGGCATATACTTTTGGTAATCACCAGTAGGCATGGCTGCAAGTGGATTTGGCAAAACAAGAGGCGCATATCTAGTAGCTAGAATCTGTTGCATTTTGGTCAAAAGAGTAGGTGCAACCATAATGAATATTGATGTAAGAGATAAAGTTCTTTGAGAAGGCTCTTCAACAGTTGGAGAATTTGTAGGGTGGAGTTGGAAAGGAATGGATAACTCTGATGAAAAAGAGAACTGATAAGAGGATGTGTAAAAATTTCCAAGGTGCTGAGCAAGGTTCTCTTCTCCTTTAGCAGATAGTTCTTGGAGAATGCTTTCAACAATAAGGAGACCAGTGTGAATAGTCCAATGGTATTTCTCTTGTTCTGAATGATAGGAACTAAAAGAAGATGAACTAATACCTAGAGGATTATATGGTTCTTCAACTAGATTTGATCCCGTGACTTCTTCTAGAATGACATTCTCTTCAGATCTAGAAGTTGATGGTATTTCTACTGATGTGATAATAGATTCACTACTTACAATTTTTGAAGATGAAATCTTAGTAGTGTCTTCTATGAATTCTTTAGAACTTTAGAAGCAGAAAAAGATAGATTACTTTGAGTACTTGATTTGGAAGTCTATCCTTCAACTGCTCTTCTTTTTCTGAGGATTTCCTTTGGATCAGGAACTGGTGTGACAGGTGATTCTTGTGGATTTTCCCTGGTACTAATTCTCTTCGGAGCCAGGATGAACTTGTGGAGTTTCCAAATAGATGATTACAACCAATGTAATGTCTAATCCTTGTCTATCATCAAGGATCAACTCTGTGTCGTCTCCCAAGGAATCTTTCTTCAACTTCTGTCTTCGATCCTTGACAACAACGCCAATTTGTTATCTCTCCAGGAGTCCTTCTCAGGTTGTAGCTTGAAGAAGCTTGGTAACTTAAAGTATGTTTTGGTATTATATGCTTTTTTTGGATCAAATGGGATAACTTAACCAATTGGTTCTCTCTCAAGACACTCAAATATATATAACCAGGTAAGACAAGGCTTTCAAGAGTTAATAATTAGATGAATAACTGAACTTGGTGGGTGAAGAAGGCTATATTTATCAACCAGACCATATATATTATGGGATGAATAAAAATAGTACAAATTACTATTCAATAAGTGTTTATGAATTGACAGGGTGAGATGACAGTCACCTGCAATTAGACAAACTTAGAATAAAAGTAATCATTCAAAGTATAAAAATAGAAAGAAGATGGCAATCTGATAGTAACTGAGAAAAAAGCTTGTGTATCTGTATTATATGCAAGAAAGGTCTATTACAAAAGAAATATAGTTTAGTCTCCAGACTCGAACCTTTAGTTCATAAAATTTACAGGTTTTATAGCCTTTACAATACAGTTCCAGATCTTGAAAGAATGGATCTGTTATGCTAATAATAGAAACTATTACAATAGTTTTACAATAAGTATGGATCAAATCCATTTCTAAAAGAAAAATATTTATATTCAGTCTTCTTAGTCTTCGACAACTGCACGAATGCTCTGATGTGCGATGAGATGGCTGGTGTCTTTTTTCAACAGTTGGAGATGATCTTCAACAACTGTAGAATAACCATGAACCTATTTACCTTGTATAATGCCTCAAAACTATGAAACAATTTGCCCAACTGTATGTAGAAATTCATTTGAAACTCCCTTAGGCTTCCCGTCATAAAAAATCTCCTTACTCGAGCTCAAAATCTTCAAAAACAAATTCCTGTGGTTTCAACGGCTTATTTTCCCTGAAAAGTGTGAGTTAGCCGCCGAAAGTCCCGGGTTTTGACAAAAAGAAAATACTTCAAAATTGGAGTTTTCCTTGCATTATTTGGAAGACTCTTGATGTGGGTTTTCAGTTGCTTCAGCTAAAACCTTAAGATGAGAATGAGTGCTTAGCTTTGTTGTCAGCCTTTTGGTCTTGATCTTCAAATATCTAGAAATCTTCCACAACTTGTGATTATGCTTCATTGTATTCTTCCTTTTCTTCTTTTTCTTCACATGTATGAGTGCTAGCATTTCAAATGCCTCTCTGGTCTTGGAAACATTCTTTGACAAGGTTTCATATCTGGCCTTGATAACCCTCTCTAACACCTCCTTCTCTGCTATCTTTTCTTTCATCTTTTGAATCTTTGCTAACTTGCTGATTTTCTTGTTGGTAGATGCTTCACCCTCAACAAAACTAGTAAACACCTCAGTATGTGGTTTTTCTTCCATGTCTGGCTCCATAATCTGATCACCTGGAGCTTCTTCTATAGTTGGTTCAGACTCAGAGTCTGAGTAAGGTAGGTTTCAAACATTGGTCTGCTTGGGTGAAGCTTGCTCTGCAACTTCATTGAAAACCAACTTCTTCTTTGCTCTCTTCTGTTTGGAACTAGATATTGGTTCCTCTATTTGCATAGGAGTGATGGCTCTCCTTCTCCTTGAACTACTCTAAGGTGTCAGAGACTTCTTCTTTTACTTCTTCTTGTTATTCTCATGTTGATTCTCCAACTCAAATCCTCCCCAAAAGAGGAGATGCTCCCAGGTCCTCTCTCTCGTTCTGAGCTCTTCCACAATTATCATCTTGATGAGGCCAAAATGGAACAGAGTGTTTTGGATCTTGTTTGGTTCAACTTGGACCTTATGAGATATTTTGGTCAGGCTTCTGTGGAAGTAATATGGCAAATTGAGTGGAACTTTATCTGTAAAATGATCCATCAGCTTGAAGTGATATAGCATCACCTTGTCATATCTCCCCTCACAGGTTATGTAGACCTGTATGGCCTTGAGAAGAATCTTCCACTTATTCTCTAGGTGTGATGTAGGGATGTCCCTCTTCCAAATGATATCCTGAAACTCTGGTTTTAGATATGGTTTGAACTCTAGGTTTTTAGTGATGGTTGTCTTGAACCATCTCTGTCCTTCTCCTGGCATTTTTGTAGCAGCTGCTATGCTTGCTTCATCAATATTCATCTCCAAGGGGCCAATTGTCACCTTGCACCCATCATAGGTCTTTGCAAAAACCTATGTGACACCATGATGGTATCCAACCTACAATTTTTGGACATATGTGAGGCAGCCTACATCTGAGAACATATGATAGATCTCTGGATGATATTCCAGATACTTGACATTGTCCAATTCCTTCCTGAGAGGGGGACCTCCACGATCCATCTGCAAAACTTGTCAGTAAACACAATCAACCCATAAAAACACCTAAAACAAAAAGGTCTTCACCAATGGAGGAAGTCTGTTAGGCGGTGAAGAAAACTCTTCTTATGACCAAATGGTAGGAGATAATGTTTCTTATAGGAACTCATAGATCGATGGGTTTGAATTTGAATGATTACCATTATGTTTATGTTGACAGAGATCTGGAAACAAATAGGTGAATGAAATGATCATTGGGCGATCTGCTGAAATGACAAGGGTTTCAAACCTTTTACATGATTACTAAGACCAAATTTGAATGATTATCTTAAAACCGGGGGCTAAGAATGTGTAATCATGCCAAATCACACATCAAATAAAATATCATAACCTGATGACACATGTATCCTTTCCACATTCGGGCTCTTGCTGATGCGTTGGAGAAAATTGTTGGCCTACACTTTCGGGGGCTAAGTGCACCTCAAAAAATTTAAATGTGACATTTTATCATGACCATGCTATCACCTAAGACTCAAATAAACTGACAAGTTTATTTTAGGAGATAACAAATTGCCTTGCCTATACCCATATTAGATCCCAATTTAAAAATATTTTCCACATTACTGACCTTCCTAACCTCCTAAATCATCAAAACTATGGTGATATTGGAATACTTCTCTGAATGTTTTTTGAGAATAGAAATACAATTTTAAAGAAATTGAAGTAATCTCTTAGCTTCTTAAGGTTCGATAGTGGATGATAATCATCATCATCATATTTCAAATGAAACTTTGAATACTTTATCATGTGTGTAATATCTACCAATGAGCATGAACTTACCACCACAAAGTCCATACTATATATATTGCAAAGAAAACTTTTAAGACATGTAATTTTGGATATGATTGAAACTAACATAATGACTTTGTTGGAGATAATTGAAGCTACCACAACTTCCTTCTTAATATGTTATCTAAAGTAGATGTGTTGACTAAATTGCACCCATCAATAGACACCACTCCCACTAAAGAATCATCATTCAAAAGTGAATGTGTGACAACATATGACAGGGAAGATACAGGTATGGAGATGCCAATAGACGATGGCTGAATTTTGAATAATCAAAAAGAAAAAAACATGGAAGGAGATCCAATGTGAGAACCATCCGCAATCCCCCCTGACACTACTAGAAATACAATAGTACATGAAATTATTTAGGCCATTTCACCAACCTTAAAGACTCATATAACTATGGTTCCCTCTTTTGGATGAACTCCCTATCCTTTGAATTAAAAAAAAAGAAGATTAAAAACCATAGTGCAGTGGGAAGATACGAACCTAACTATATTCCAAGTTGAAGCACACTTTATCTACCCAAGAAACCATATTTGGGAGAGTTGAATTCTTCCAATTGAACTAGCCGATTAGGTCCATCTTCCTCAAATATTCCACACCTTCAACATTCAAGGGTCGAGTTATCGTATTGGAGATCTCATTTACCTGAGAACGACTTTTAACACCATTTTGGTGTTATAGATGGATACCCAAGAGAACAATCTACACATGCTCACTATTTGGCCTATTGTCTTCACTATCTGAAATATACTTAACATCCCCCTTGACATAAATAGTGACTGGAGTGTCCAAACTTAATGGCCCCACCCAAGAGGAGCTCAAAGGATTTGGAAAATAATTAACATGTTTAGAAGTCAAGGTCCCTTGGAAAACCATGAACTTTTGCAACAAACCTGATGAAATAAGAGCCACAACAAAATAAACACACACATATACACTACTTTGTGCAAAGTAAGGGACACCGAGAAATATGCTTCAATTTCGCCAAAGGGGAAATTTTATTAAATCAAACAATTCTTGTGTGTTACATTTAGTGTACAAATGATCCCTTATACAATGATAGGTGACCATAATAACTATTTCATAATTATATGGTTAGTTCAAACCATCTCAATAACTATCTCCACAACTCTCTCCATAATATCTCCATGAATCTCTCAATAGATTCTCCACCCCTAGCTTCTCTCATTTCTCCTCATCTCTCACTCTCATGTAGAATTCTAGAATTAGTCTACATCATATTATTATTCATGATTACAAGTAGGAATTGTTCCTTCATACTCTCCTTTAACGAATACTTGTGATTTTAATAAGTATTCTTCAACTTTCCTTCGAATTGGTCCCATTTTCATCTTCATTGTCTTTGCCTTAGCTACTCTCATTATTCATCTTTAGTATTCAACGATATTTGGTATTCTTCATCTTGTACTTGCAAACATAAACATTATTGAATTCCATATAAAAATATTACCATCCACCAACATACATGGGTTGCTAATCGTTGTATCCATCAATTATCTAGGAAACATTTTCTCGTACATGGTTCATCAACCATTCTTATGTCACATGTCTACATACATGTACCTTTTATTACCCCTGCATCATCATCATCATCCTCATCCTAGAATTTTTTGGATACCCGTAACCATGCTCTCGGTTCTCTTGCATTAGACTACCAAGGAACAAAAAACTTCTTCATGGGCTCCTGTCCATGAGTTCTCTATCATCTCGCAAAATTCCATTTCATAGTTTTCTCCACACAAGTCCCTTTTTCATAACTTAAAATATTCCTTTCATGCTCAAGTACACAAGTCCCTTTTTCATGACTTGAGATCTCTCTGGTTGCCTCAGATCGACATTTCTACTAGTGTTGGACTACCTCAAATCGATAGTTCTACCCATAGTCGAGCTTCTTCTCCTGAATTGCCACTCTTCATTTCCTTCAACAAGTTATCTCTCATAAAAGTGGTTTCATGAACCATTAATTACATCAAATTATGAGAAATAGATGCCTTATCATGCTTACATCAGGTACATACAATTTCTTTTTAGGCTAATCTAGCATTTATACAAACATAGGACCAAGGCCGTTTTCAAACATTATTCAAGTACCATTAAACTTCTTAGGGGTGTCTCTTTCATGGATTTACTGCATCAAAAAAACACACAATACTATTTATTCTTTACCTTGCTTTGCTTCCTTACTTCATGCTTCTGCTTGGCGCCTTCATCTCCCTTTTCCTACACTTCTACTTTGTTGCCTCATTGCTTTGCTTTATTGTGCCATTCTTCTCGCTGCTTCATCTTTCGTCATTCTTTCCTCTTCAATAGTCCCTTGCCTTTTACTTATTCTGTTCATATTTAAGAATCTACATTCTGCTTGTATTTTCCTCTGTCATCTGCTTCTTTCATGAATTCCCTATCTTCTTTTACCTTTCCGTGACATTTTCATTCTACTAATCCATTCATGTTCTTTCTTGATATCTTGTACCTTCCTTTGAGATTCAACGTGATCAACTTCTTCCTTAGCAAGTCTTTCTCACTTTGCAAGATACCTCACCTAAGTTGTCTCTTTCTCTAACTTGGTCTTTTGGTATTTATGGTCCTTATTCACCTTGGGCTTTCTCTCTGAACTATTATCTACTCCTGAATCTTCAATAGCTATATGGATTCTTCTTTCCACCAAATTCTTCTTTTGTCTCTACATTAGTCTTCTTACTACATCGTCCTTGTCATATTATGACTCTCCTTGTCTTTTGTCTTCTTGAGATGATATTCTTTGTGTCTTCATAATGTCTAGTATTCAATGATTCCTGAAAACATGGTCTAATGTCAGAATGACCAGTTCCAACATAGACTCAAACTTGTGATTTTAGTTGGTTAGAATAAATGTCAATATGATGAGAACTAGATTCTTTCAACCTGACAATTTCTAAATACTTTATTTGACTTTGACAAGACTGACTTTCAACTTAACTTTGACACCTTCAATAACTTTGACTTACTTGACTTTATAAGACTCCATTACAGTAAGCAACTCTCATGCAATGGCTAGACCATAAATTTAGACTTTGGGTGTCGGGTAGCACCAATCATGCACCCTTGCACATCAATGACTTCTCCATGACTCTTGAAATTCAACTTCAACTTGGACTTAACTTTCAATTTACATTCACAAGATATTTGGACTTCAATTTACATTCACAAAATCTTTGGATTCATCTGACACTTTCAAAACAACTTCATTTTGATTCTTAACTTGACTTCAACTGAGACTCTCAACCGTGTTTTGCATTTTACTCTTTACATAAACTCAAATGGACTTTGACTCAACAAAAATTTCATTACATAGCCATGACTTTTGAGCTTTAAAAAAATACTTTATTTATCTTCAACTTGGATTTTTTTCTCCAACTTTAACTTTAACCTGACTTGACCCACTTTGTCTCAACATACTTGACCATAGCAATAATATTTCTACTTACACCTCATTTTGACTCTTTATTGCTATTTATACCCGGGCTTTCAATTTACTTGATCTTTCCCTTTAACAAAATTTGTCATAAAAACTTTAACTCAAACTATGTGTTTCCAATTGTTTCATTACAAAAGTGAATCAATTTATACCATAAAAGTGAAGCTATTTTATAGATAAAAACAATTTATATGGGAATAGAAATTGTTTACCAATCTTCTGTAAATGTTGCAATTGCATTTCACATCGATCTTTTGCATCCAACCAACTGATGTGTCATTATTTGTTTGGCTTTCTCTTCAGCTTGCAGTTCCTCTTTGTTACTTCAAGAAAAACATAATCTCAAAGGCTAGCCTTTTCTCCATAAGCTTTGTTGTAAACCTCCACAAGCTGAGTGAGGAAACAAATGATGCAGGTTATTTTTTTTTTTCTTTAAAAAAAATCCAAGACTTCAGTGATTCTAAGATTTATTTAAAAAAATCATCTTAACCGAGTTGGTAGATCTCACGACTGACGTTCTATTGCTTATGTTATTGTCATTTTCTCCATGGTGCAAGGCTTAACTCTCATCCCTTTCTCTATCAAATGAGAATTTTGAACAAAAATTATCACAGTCTAAAACAATTCAATGCTCAATTCATATAATTGAATCTTCACACCTGAGACTGATCTTTGCTACAACTACCCTGATCTTTAAATGGGTATAAATGATGAAAGGGAGGTTTTTAAATGGACCGAAAACTCTTTTTCATAACCCACGATTATACGATATCTATCAACAAACCATCTCAGGCTCCAATAATTTGAGGTAAATCACACCAACAATTGACTATGAGCCACATTCTTCCTCTGGAAATTTTGTGTGCAGGCTCTTCTTCCTCTTCCACAATTATTGTTGGCGATGATACCTCCATGAGAGCCAACAAAAACCTGCAAGATACATTGCACATAGGCTGTTTTCCAATAACTGAGAATTTTCACGAATGCTATCTCTGAAACTTCTAACTGTGAATAATGGATTCTAGATAAGTGTTATGTCAGACAACAAAAGATTTATTTATCCGCTGAGAAACTGAAATTTCTTGTCTCTGTTGATATGTATAGACAGTGATAGGGGTTTCTAAATAATATGTTCTATAACAGAATACTCCTTCAACAAATATTTAAACATGGAAATTTATTAATAAAAGGGGAAATTTATTAATAAAACCATTTATGTGTGTTACATTTAGTGTATAAATGGTCCTTTATATAATGATATGTGACCATAATAACTATTTCATAATATATGGTTATTTCAAACCATCTCCATAAGTATTTTCACAACTCACTGCATAATATTTTCATGGATCTCTCAATAGATTCTCCACCCCTAACTTTTCCCATTTCTCTTCATCTCTCTCAGGTAGATTTCTAGAATTAATCTACATCATATTATTTATTCATAATTATGAGTTAGGAATTATTCCTTCATACTCTCAGTTTTTATCTTTAGTCTTCAACTATATTTGGTCTTATTAATATTGTACATTCAAATATAAACATTGTTGAAGTCCATATAAAAATATTAACATCCAGTACCAAGATACATGGATCGCTAACCGCTATATCCATCGGTTCTCTAGGAAACCTTTTCTCGTACATGGTTCATCAACTATTCTCCTGTCACATGTCTGCATAACTGTACTTTTTATTACCCTTGCATAATCATTATCTTCATTCTAGTTTTTTTTGGCTTACCCATAACCATGCTCATGCATCAAAACCCTAGACATCCTCCTCCCTCATCCTCTTCCTCCATCAAAAGAATTCCCATGTGTGGGTATATATATTCCCAACCTTCTTCATATATTTCACTACAAATATATTCACTTTGCTTTCCAAAAAAAATAATGTATTAAGTATTAACCTTTTATTCAAAAAATAATTTCATGTACAAATAAAATGATACAAATCACTATATGTTTATGAAATAACAACTTTTTTTCCATTTTCAACCTCAATATTCTCAAGCTAATCAAACTAGTCAACTCATATATGTGAACCAGCTTGAGAATGCCCAATTTGCCACATTATTTCCAAAACACAGAATGATTTAATTTATTATATTATTATGAAACAAAGATCAAAGGATAATGCAATCCTCATTAACAAGGGACTTTGATTACAACCTTTTAACTTTGAATAGTCTTTACACAAAAAATGAATTGTAATGATTGTTCCAAGTACTATTTTTCACAACATAAATTCAAAATCCATGATCTACAAATCTTCCACAACTTATTATGTCGAAGGCATGTATATAGGGATAACTTTTTCCAAAACCCACCAACCGCTCAAAATACGTCATCCAATACCACCTTCTATGTCACCTACCCACCTGTCCTCTGCCTCCTTTGTTGTCCATCATGATTTGACCTCCCATGCCTTTGGCTTGATCTTTCTCCCACCACATAAATGATCTAGTACAACCCCATCCCTAACACCACCATTCCACCTTCTCTCCTCCTTCTCCACTATGTTTTGAACCCGACTTGAGGTGTTGCCAAAATGGACTGACCTTACTTCCTTTGATATGTCTCTAGCCGCCCTTAATTTTATCCCTTTCCCACTCCTCTGGTTGATCACTTTATGACCCTACTAACGCGTTAACTCTAGCTAGCAATAAAGATTCCATTAAGGAACCACTCTTGGACTTTCACAATTTAGAAGCAAAAAGGACAATAATCTCCTCTCCAATGCAAAATTTCCATTTACCCTGCCAAAAAACCCTTCTCCCCTATTTGCGACTTAAAAAATATGAAATTCCACTTCCTCCTCGCTTACATAGGCTACATAACACACTGTAAAATATGCTTATTTACATGATACATGAATTCTCTCTAAATTTCTCAAAAAGACAAATCTCTAACATTTCAAAATTCCAAATCCATGAAAGTTATTCCCCCTAACCTCAGAACAAACGAATGTTGCGGAAATGGGGGATGATGTAGAGACATTATGGTCATAGAAGACACATCTAAAAGATGCTAACAAAAATATGTATTCATTCTATGAAATCAGAGATGGTGCTACAACTATTTATTCATGAGATGGGCACTAGTGTATAGATACTATCATTGATGTGTTCACCGGCTATCTCCAATTTCAAATGGTCAACAATATCATAGGGAATAATCTCGCATCCATTGGTAGATTACTTGGATCCATAGTAGACTTCCATGTCTGCAAAAAACACAAACATGTTAATATAATTTCTTATCACTCTTCTTGATACCAAGGAATGTGTAGAATGAGACATTGCAACAAATTAATCATAATTGTTCCTTCTTTCATTCCTTCTTCCCAACAAAATTCACAGTTGATTTCAATTCTGGCTGATTAAGTGGCGAATGTAGTGGAGGTGTATTAGTATGGCATGAAAAAAAATGGAATGAGATGGGTTGAATTATTTTGTTTTAAAGGAACTAAACTTTATATATTATAAAAGGATGTGCCGAAGCAAATAGAAGTAATACAAAATGACCAAAAACAACTCATGGCCTGTACATAATTCTAGAGCTAATGGGGAAAAAATTGGAGCTCTCTCTAGATCAATTTCCCATTGAGATTGAATGATTACATCTTTTACAAACTGGCCTAATAGAAGTAGAATTTTATAAAACATTCACTGATAGGAAGAGATGGAGTCTTGAACTTCTGATACACTGTCCTGTTGGAGATTTCCATCCTCAATGTCCATAGGATCTTGTTGGACACTTGGTTTGGACAGTTGGTTGTCATTGATGTCAACCCTTGGAGAGTGATCTTGGAGATTGTTGTCAAACCTTAAATATTGATTTCAACCCTTGGAGAAGTCCGGAAGCCCCAGATATGTGGACGAGATCATTGGACAATTGGTTATCATCTGTATGATCAAGATTGATTGTGAGTTAGCTAATGTTAACATATGTGATGGATAACTTTGATGAAGTCTACATGAAGCCCCAGAGGTGTGGTTATGGTACCCAAAGTTGAATGAGGTTTTTATGCATGAAGGAAAATATAAATGCAGGCAAGACACTCATAGATGGATAGTACTTGTCCTTTCATTTCCAATGATATGTAGAACACCACGTGGTTTCTCACGGTTAGGGAGATATGGCCTTGTGAAGTTGGAAGCCTCGAAGAATGGGAAAGAATCCCTAGTCAGTTACAAGTCATTAATGAATGGGTAAAGTTGTTACAAACAATAAATTACAAGTCGACCTCATTGCAATAAATATTAAGGATGTTGTTGGTAAATTCTTCCTCAAAGAAATAATCATTAAAAATTAAATTGAATTTTATCTGGTTCAAGTCGGCCCTAAAAAGAGGGTGCCAAATCTAGTATAAATAAGGCACCTAGGATTTCATTTGTAACATCAACTCACTTGATTTTTATCTGAGGTAACCAAGGATATCTGAGGCATTTTTCAGAGGGAAGTTAAAGTAAAGAAGGGAAAAATTCCAAGGGAGGATGAAGTCTTGTGAGGATGTGTTCTAAAATATGTTATTTACAGTCCATCTTACCATTTTTGCTATAAATTTATTTCTACAATGATTCAGATAGAAAAAAATGGAGGCGATTGATAAGACTTGTCAAGGTACCTATGGTAAAAATTTCATCATCTGGATCGTAGTATTTTATGAGATACAGTCTGTGGAAAATAGGGTTTTTGGCCAGTCCTAATGTTGGTCTCGAACAAGTGTTATGGGTAAAACAATCATAACTTATTCATAGAGGATCCAAATTTAGTGAGACCAAATGAATTGGATAGAGTATAGTCCCTAGTATGTTGTGTATTATTTTCAGCGCTAGATATCAAATATTCTGGGCTTGGCATGCTCTACAATTTCTCTCTCTAGAATAAGACATAATTCAACAAGGTCTTCCATTTTTTCTATAACTCCTTTTTTGGGATGTTCCAAGAAGTGGAAATTCTAAGAATTAAAGATAAAATATTGAATAATATTGAGTACAAGTTTAAGACATTCATTCATTATATCTATGGAGTTATTCTTGTTGAAAGTTAGGGTTTGTGACTAATCCAAAAACTATCCCATGAGACTAAGGTAAAGTTTGATGAATATGTTATTCTCTTGTTGCTGAAGTTGAGGAAGGTCTGTAGGTCTGTGATCACATACATCAGGTCTATTACAGAGTTACATTTATGCTTATATGCATGTTTTGAGGGTTACATGTCGATGATGTTATGGTGCATTCTTGAGGTAAGTCTTTGGTACATTGTTGATGCATTGACACATGCTTGAGGCACATATTAGATGCACGATTGAGGCATATACTTGGTATATGATCTTGGTACACCATTGATGCTACTTTCTTGATATATCCTATGGTACATGGTGTATGACATGATTGAGTGATATGGTATATGGTTGAGATACATTGTTGGTACACGGTATGGTGCAGGTGTTGATGCACATTGTTGATGCACATGGTTGATACATGGTATGGCACACGATTGGTAATTGGTATGGTGTTGATGTACATGGTTGATGGTTGAGGCACATGGTATAGGTTGAGGTGCATGGTTGATGCACGGTTTGGTACAGGAAGTTGGTGCTTCCTATGAATGAATTCTTGATATATATAAGAAAGAATTATGTGGTTTTCTCCCATTTGGGTTTCCACGTAAATACTGGTGTATTGTGTATTTGATGTGATGTTTCTTATGATTATATTCTCATGATATATTGAATGTAATAATAGATGATACATTGATGATAAACTATTGAACATTGTTGATAAAGTGAAACACTATATATTGTGGTTAAAAGTGGTATAAAGTGCTCATACTGATTCACCCTCCCCCCCTCTCAGTATGCCAACAATTGGTATCAGAGAAGGTTCCTTCAAGGAAATAGTTTAACTACTGGAAGGAGATCATGGAATACATGGAATTCACTGAGAATGGAGTACCAACATTTGATGGTCAGAGTGGTCTAAAGTATGAGTATTGGAGTTCAAGGATAAAAATATTTTTGTAGGCACATGGATATGATATTTGGAAATTAGTTGTGATAGGATACAATGCTACAAAGAAACCTAAGACTACAACCAAGAAGGAATTGAAGAAGAACAACAAAATAATAATGGATTTCATTTTGGAAGAACTATGTGATTCAACAAAGGACATAGTGGGTAAATGTTCATCAACTAAATAACTTTGGGATAAGCTACATAATATCTATTCTTCTCCCATTACGGAACAAGAAGAAAGATGCTCATCATGTCAGAAAGATTAAGAAGAGGAAGAGTATGAAGAGGCAGAAGTTGATTTCATAGAAGAATTGATGAGTGCCATAGAAGTTATAAAGAGGGAAAAAGAGAAGAATAAGTCACTCTAAGCATAACTAAATAATAAAGAAGAATCTCATAACTCCAAAGAAGTCGAGCTAACGATCATAATGATAAAAGATTAGCTAGAAGAAGCCAGATGGTTTGAAGAAAATCTCTAGGATCAGAAGTAATGTTTGGAAGCCCAAATAGAAACATAGAAGGAAGAAGCATAAAAGAGAGAGAATATACTGACATATCATTTCAAGGAAAGAATTGAGGATTTAAATAAGCTTGAAGCAGAGTTCAATCAACAAGAAAGAAAACTTGAAGAAGAAATAATCTCCTTGAAGATCCAACTTGAAGAAGCAAAGAGAACTGAAGAAGTCATGAAGTTTCAGATAATGAAGAAAGAAGAAGAGGTTGAGAAGCTTGAAGAAGTTGTCACACTAAGAGTCAAAGTTGTCAATCTCACACATTAATGTTGAAGAGAGAGAAACATCCACATCATCAGTTGAAGATAATCCCTCTAGGTTTCCAAAGAGGAAGATTGAAGAGAAGCCAAAGACTTATGCAAAAATCATTAAAGGTTCAATGAAAAAGGAAGAATGCGATCCCCTGAAGAAAAAAATTTCAGAAATGCAGAAGACTCAAAGAGAAGATCATGATCAGCCAAGGTAGGAATTTATAAGGACTACACCACAAAGAAGATCATTCACTCCCAGGTATGGAAATTTCTTTTATGGTCATTTATTATATTGTACTAATATTGGACATAAGGTTGTAGATTGAAGGGCTCATGGAAGAAATGTTCAAGCAATAAATGCTTATGTGTCCCCACATAACATTGAATGTTACAAATTCCATAACTATGGACACATAGCTCGTGATTGTAAAAACATGATGGATAATTATATGAAAGAGAACATTGATATCAGATATAAGAAAATATGGAAAATAAAACAAGAATAGGTGAATAAAGACCATGTCCTATAGATCGTAGGATTTGCAGTAGTGCAAGAAAGAAAGGAAGAGCAGGTGAATAAATAATAGGCTCAAGAGATTGTACTTTCAGGAATTGTAGTGCAAGATCAATCCACATGAAGAAAGACATAATTCAGAGTTTAGAAATATGATGAGTCTATAGACGAAGATGAAGGCTACTCTACATTAGAGTGGGTATTTTTCTGAGCCATCCGACTTGGAGACTCCCAACAAATATGTATGTTGAATATGGGGAGTCCATGCAGTAGACACTACAAATCAAAGAACCATATTTCGAGCAGTATGAAGTGTTTGTAGAGACAGATTCAGAGGAGTCAGATAGAAAAAGTACAGAATCACAGATTGATCGATTGAGAAAGTAGTGTTCCCACACAGGTATCAGTTGGAAATTGCACATGAAGAAGTTTATTATTGTATTTATGTAGAGACATATTTAGTATAGGTCGGTCTAGACATGCAAAGTTTGGTTTACAGTGGACACATTTGATATGTGATGATCAATTGCAATTGTATAGTACGCAGTGGACACATTTGATATGTCATTATCAGTTGCATTCATATAGTACAATGGAAGATGGGTCAGAATTGTGGACAATTGAGTAGTAGGGTTATGAATAATTTGTGACATATGGATAGAGATGGATTCGTGAGATGCTTAGCAAGTATAGGAAACATGAGTCAGATGCATAGAATCATATTTACAATTGGAATCAGTTGGAATCATTTGGTTACAAAAAGGAAAGCAATAAAATGCACAATATAATAGGGAAAGAGAAACCATCAACAAAAGATATATCATTAGAAGTACATTGTTGAACAATATGGTCAAGTGAACATAACAATTAAATGAAGAAATCAAATTTTGAATGCTTTTTATATATTTCAGTGAAATTCAAGAGGAAGCACCAATGGACAATAAACAACACTAGAAGAGAGGAAATGAAACATGTACATGTAGCCCTACATTGATATGCACAACATTGTGCAGAGAAGTTAAGTCATTAGAGAGAGAGATCCAGAAAGGAATATTAGTAGCATACAGACAAGGAGACATACTCACAAGGGGAGCTATTTTTTTTCCCATGATTGGTTAGAGCGGGTACAATATCACGAGGAGACATATCAACCAGGGGAGTTAACCTTTGGTCAAAGATGAAGAGAAAGAGAAGAGGCATGAAGGCAGGGGGAGTAGCCCCAAGGGGGGATACCCTTTTCCATTGATTTCAAAGGGGGAGAGACATAAACATTGATGAGGAGAAATGATCACAGGGGGAGCATGATCATGAGTGTTTCCATGAATGTTGGTGTTTCCATCAATGCCAAAGGGGGAGATTTTTGGACAATTGGTTGTCATTGATGTCAACCCTTGGAGAGTGATATTGGAGATTGATTTCAACCCTTGGAGAAGTCTGGAATCCCCAGATATGTGGACGAGATCGTTGGATAGTTGGTTATCATATGTATGATTCATATTGATTGTGAGTTAGTTGATGTCAACATATGTGATGGATACATTTGATGAAGTCTACAAGAAGCCCCAGAGATGTGGTTATGGTACCCAAAGTTGAATGAGGTTTTTATACATGAAGGATAATGTAAATG
>ML783298.1:153438-173943 GCA_009831015.1 Picea engelmannii
ATATATATATATATATATATATATATAAGAAAGAACTTTTGTGGTTTTCTCCCATTTGGGTTTTCACGTAAATATTGGTGTATTGTGTATTAGATGTGATGTTTCTTATGATTATATGCTCATGATATATTGAATGCAATCATATATGATACATATATGATAAACTATTGAACATTGTTGATAAAATGAAATAATATATATTGCGGTTAAAGGTGGTATAAAGTGCTCATACTGATTCACCCCCCCTCTCAATATTCCAACATATCTATGCCACAATCCCCAATACCATTGGTCATGATACCTTCGCAGGGGAAGACCATTATGCCTTGATTAATTGAAGCAGAGGCCAAACATTGTGGAAAAGAAAGAGAATTTAAATGTGGAATTTCAAACTCCATCTCATCCATCTGCCTCATATGGAATTCAATGAGGATCCTCAAGGAAACCAAAGAGTGATCTAATTCTTCCATCTTAAACGAAATTTGCTGCAGTGCACAACTATTTTCTTGGAAAATTTTCTTATGTCACCGGAGGATTATTTTTTTATTGTTCCAAGATGGATCCATTCTTGACCATGAAAGAAACCATCTAGAAATCCCCCACCCCTTAGGGTCTCCAATCCTAGAATTAAAAGTGATCAAAGGGAAGAAAAATGTAGGGAAAAAATGAACCACACAGAAGAAGAGACATGCATTACCAAACCGAGGAGGCGAAAGCCTGAAATCTAGGATAAACCTAGTCTGGATTCCCAACAGAGTCGACATCAAACTAACACCACCACCACCACCCAAATATTGGAATAGAGCCCTGATAACCAATGACCAAACATGAGAAGAAATCCATGAAACCATCCCAATCACAAGAGAAGATTGAGCCATAACCATAGCAGTGTCACATAAAAGGCCAAGGTGACACGAAGAAAATTGATTTACCATCCTACTACCATAACTGTGAAAATATGTGAGGATATATATGAAACAAACGACGAACCTCTCCATCATCCACATGTCAATGCGAAAAAAGAGAGGGGACTCAACTATGGGATGGGAAAATCCCCCTTGACCCCATTTAATTCTAAAATGCCAATATCCAAATTTGATCCCGACTTAGCCCAATGGTCCGCAAGGTCATTTAGTTCTCTTTTGACATGTAGAATTTTGAAATCGTTGAAACCTTCAATTAAAGAGAAGGTGAAAGAGATAATAACATTGAAGACATTGTTTCCAGACTGAGTTTTCTTTATAATTTCTCAAACAACCATAAAATAATCCAAAAAAACCAAAATTTTAAATACATTTCGATCTTTCACAATGCACACACCTTCATATAAGGTGTAAGCTTTTGCAACATTGTTTGAAACCATTCCCATTCCCATTCCCATTCCCATTCCCATCCATAAGAAGCTATAACATTTCATAAGACTTTCCCCACACCTGCTACTCCATGTTGACACAATTCTTACCACATCTTCCATAGCTCGATTTTTTGAAGCACCATGCACGATTGTTCACGTCGAAAATAACTCCTTAATAGAGGCCACATGTATGTTTTTTTTTAATTTTAATCTCTAAGTAGAGCGCACAAATGATTGAGGAATTTGGGAGCTTTATCTAAAGATTCTTATTAAAAATATTGTTCAATACGCCTCCACTATATAGCATTCAATTTAATGTAGATAGAGGTCATTATGTTAAGTGAATTTTAATGTGCCTCATCATACTTGATTGCATAAAGATTTGTTTCTAAAAACGTTAATTCATTCATTAACTCGACAAAGGTGACCATTTCATATTATTGCAAAGCAATCACGTGCTATTATTTTAATAGATATGGATATTAACATCACATCTTAAAAACAAATATATTAATGCCATTTAATGCCAAATAAAAATGAATGAATGGTTTTATATCATTCATATTTAAAAAAAAAAACATATTTAATTTTCAATTTAAATGAATCAAATTTAAGCTATTAAAAATATCTCTAGCAACACCAAGATTTTTATTTAAGATATTGTCTTATATAGGTTTATAAAAACCTATTCTATTAATCCTTTTAGCTCACAGTGAGATACGAGATATTCACATGAGAATTGCAACATAGTGGTTTCTAATCCAAGCCTCAATTCTCCATGTCATTATAATTTGATTTAAAAAGGAGTATGAAAATTTCAAAAAAGAAAACTTAATGTTTATAAAAGCGATGTTAACTTATGAAAATGATGTTTATAATAGTTTAGCTTAAATAAGGATGAAATTTCCAGGTCAGAACTTAATCATAATTGGAAGAACACAGGTTCCAACAAAGTGATATGCAATGGCCACATCAAGCTTAATCAAAGTTGGAAGAACATGGGGTCCCATATATGAAGCTTTATAAAGTATTAAAGCTTGCAACACAAAATCTTCCAATTTATTGATGAAATGAGTATTAATGCGCCAACAATTCAAAACGAATTTAATAGCTGAAACAACGATGTTTAATGCAAGATCAAGATGTTTATTTAAGATATTGGCTTATATAGGTTTAGAAAAATCTATACAGGTTTAAAAAAACGTAATCTATTAATCCTTTAAGGTCACAAGAGGATATGGGATAGATCACAGGAGAATCGCAATAGGGTGGTTTCTAAATCCAAGCCAAACGACTTTAGCTTATCAACCTGTGCAAAGTGGTTGGGGATGTTCTCTTCATGTTTTAACTTGAAAATCATTAAGGTTGGATGCATTCCAATCACTTTGGTCATCATATTTTGTATGAAAATTATGTGTGCATATTTAAACTAAATAACTGCCCTAATAAATGTTGGCTATATGCAAATATATATAACCGTACTTTTAAAAATTGTTGGGCCTTTGAGTCTACTATAATTTACTTCCTCTCTTTTCAAAATGTAGAGGTCTATTACCATTTCAAAAGTCATGGTCGGGGTCATCACCAATTTTCAAATAAAATAATTGTGGATTTCAACCTTGTACAATATTTACTACAAACAGATTTTCAGTAAAAGAACATAAAAGATACAATGGAAAATACAAACATTACACAAATATTCCCCCCCTGGAAACCCAAACTGGGAAAACCAACATATTCTATATTCATTCATAGTGATACATTGTTTACAATACAATATACATATAGGAGCCACCGACATCCAAAACCCTAACCCAATGACCTGGATTAGTCAACAACCCTAATTCCTTAATCGGAAATAGAAAACCATTGGCAAAAACCATGTGCCGAAAAACCGCCCAATAATGGACACGAAAATCGAGGAAAAAATGGGACACATTTCTAGAGGCATTGTTTGCTACAAACATACTATTTCTATTCATAACATTAGGGTTAGATATAGTTTGTTATGTATAAATCAAAGAACGGACATAAAAACCATCATTTGGGATAGGGAAAAGAGATTCTTTTATTCAGTATTCAAAGATTGGACATTACAAACTTTGCAGGCTGACGCTCTGTGAACCTGGTCTGGGATCCTCTTGATAATTCTTCAAGTGCCCCTTCCAAAAGTCTTCTCTCACAATCAATTGATCATTTCAAGGGAAGGAAATGGATTGTATGGGAGAAAAGGGCTAGAGAGGAAATGTTGTGGCAAGAACTCAAAAAAGGATGCAAATACTTGGGCAATGAAGGAAATGGATTTGGGCAGAGTTTTACCATTCTAATGCTTGATTATGGAAAAAGAACCCAAGACCTCATTTTATATGACAAAAGGATAGTTATTCGGTTTGGGGACGAGTTATATCAGGTGAATTGGTTGGGAAACCTCCAATAGCCTGTAAATTCCACCGAATTCCTTGCAACTTTTGGAGGTATGTACGCAAGTTGTCTAGCATGCAGAAAGCATATGTACGCGGGCAATAGTGCAGTAGGACACGTACATGCTCCAAAAAATGGTTTTTTAGAAGGAGTTCCTCAGCAGTGATTTGACAAATTCTGCAAGTAGGAAGGCCAATGCCATGTATGGATGAGTAGAGAATTTTAGGGCTATAACACATACTGCCCATATCATATGCACAAGTGTTGTTGGGGATCAATATGGGATCTACCAAGTGCTACTCACACGTGGTATTAGAGATTTATATTGAGTCTTGGAATTTCATGTGGCATTGTCACATAAGCACCCAAATTCACTGAAGTGATCCCTTTCCCCTTGTTCGAAGATATGCTAGTATCTCATAGTAACTTAAAATGTCAAAGTCTCACATAGATAAAGTCATTGAAGAGAAAAAGACTAATGATTACTTAAAAAAGACAATAAAATATAAAACTGAATGTGAATATAAGATTGAATCTACATTATATGCTAATTTGTAAAGATAGTTCATAAAGGTATTTTTTTTAAAACAATTACAATTCAATAGAAGATTTATGATTATGTTTTAAGAGAGAATTGATTAGATTTTAGGCTTTCTTTTATTACTGTTTTTTCAATCTATTAGTTCTTTGAATAATAGGAAATCATACAACCTTATGACCACCTCACGAAGGGGGTGAATGCCAACTTCATTTTAAAACAATTACAATTCAATAGAAGATTTATGATTATGTTTTAAGAGAGAATTGATTAGATTTTAGACTTTCTTTTATTACTATTTTTCAATCTATTAGTTCTTTGAATAATAGGAAATCATACAACCTTATGACCACCTCATGAAGGGGGTGAATGCCAACTTCATAGGGTAAGCAAAGTCACTGAAAAGGATGAATCTATTGATTTTGAAGGGGAAATGAGGATTCTCTTAGCCAAGGTATCATAATGAAGTATTTGGTGGTAAAAAGATCTTGCTTACTTTACTGGCAATATATAATGAAACCAAAGAAAATAACATTCAAGTTGAAATAAATTAGCTACACATGAATGCAAATTTAAACTAAGATATCATAATGAAGTATTTGGCGGTAAAAAGATCTTACTTACTTTACTGGCAATATGTAGTGAAACCAAAGAAAAAAACATTCGAGTTGAAATAAATTAACTACACATGACTGCAAATTTAAACTAAGGTAAGGACTAGCTAGAGTATTTATGAAGTAACTCATAAAGCGATGAAGAATAATGCAACATGTGATATTGTTTTTTAACTATATTATTTGGTCATTTGACATTGTATTAACATTTCACAATGTTTTAATTGCATGTTTTGACAACCTTTTAAGTATAAGTGATCTTTTTGTTATTTAATCTCTTCAATGACTGTTTTTTAACTATATTATATTATTTGATCATTTGACATTGTATCAACATTTCACAATGTTTTAATTGCATGTTTTGACGACCTTTTAAGTGTAAGTGATCTTTTGTTATTTAATCTTTTCAATGATATTTATGTCTTGTATTTAGAACATTTTTGAAATACATGATTGTGAAATCATATCAAAACATTTTTCACAATGTTTTAATTGCATGTTTTGACGACCTTTTAAGTGTAAGTGATCTTTTGTTATTTAATCTTTTCAATGATATTTATGTCTTGTATTTAGAACATTTTTGAAATACATGATTGTGAAATCATATCAAAACATTTTTGAAATACATGATTGTGAAATCATATCAAAGGACAAATCATCACCAACACTTTATATTTCTTAATAATACACTCGAACCTTTGAAGCATCCCATCATAGTTCAAGTATTCATTTCTTAATCCTTAAATTGTAAAGGAATACACTCAAAACTTTAGGGGCATCTTATATAACAAAGTTTAGGTATTTGTAATAGTAGATTAATATACTCAAATCTTTGGGGCAACCCATTTAAGTATTTATATTCACTTGAATAATGTTTAACTGGTTAACATATTATTATTTATAATTGAATAAGTGGGAGATATTTCAAAATATATTATGCTTTTATGCTAATAGATTTGTTTTGTATTGGATATGGTTTCTCTAGATTTTTATATTAGTCCAATAGTTCGATTGTTGAACTACTCAATTTTAATTAATTAGTTTTATCATGATTGATTACTAATACATGTAATATCAAAGAGCATACAAGAGATTTTAGAGAGAACAGGATTGAGTTCAATTGCCGGTGTATTTAATTTTAATTTTAATTGTTAGTGTATTCCATTTTAATTTATTTTTATTTGAATATGGTTTATGTATAATAATTATTTTTAAAATAAAATGATGAGATTTATTTCAAAACCTTTTCCATCATAAATGAATTAATTAAATATAAAGTAATAAAGAATGAAATAATATTGTATGATTATAAAATAATTTGCATAATTTTGAGAAATATTTGCACATTATTATCATGGTGCATTTAATATTATGTTCCCACGAGATGCGAAAAATCTAGGGAGATAAAATTTAACCTATGGTTGCTTTATGTTAAATCATCATCCTTCCACCTTTTTTGAAGTTATCACAATCCTTTTTCCAACATTAATCTCACATGTTGTTACCAAAGAATATTGAACTTAAAAGAGAACACATGGTCCTATGCACACCAATGTTGAAGGAACCTTGAGTTTATCCATGGGATATTTTTCTTCCTCTTTCATCCATTTTGTTTACAAAATGAAAAATTACATATGTATCTATGGCTTCCCTCTACATTCAACTTACACTAGTAAATCCCATGAGCTTGTGAGCAATTGGAAAATTTTGAATTATGCCAAGAATTAAGCGTAGTTGAATTAAGATATACCATCCCAAGAGCCCATAGTACAGTCAACATATTTATATTTCCCTTTCCTCCAACATAAGAGACATACTTTGATGAGACACATAAGGCTATGGGTATGAAAATGGAGTTACATCTACCCATAGTCATTCTCTTACTCACGGTAGACCTATCTTGTCACTTGGAAAGTATATGAAACAATCTAGATCATTACCTAAGAGAATTAAAGAGATCCTATGAATTTTGAAATTTATTTTCGCAGTACATAATATCAAACTATAGCTTAACACATTTTTAACATTCATATTACTATCTATCAACAAATTAATACAATTGATTATCATTTGATATGGGAGGGACTAACTCCCATTAGGTATTTATGAGCAAGAAATGATTCTCCTCCTCATGGTGAACATTCTTGTGCATTTGCAAGCATATGCAATGATCTGGATCAATTCATTGGAGATCCAATACACTAAGAAATTTATTAATGTAGTATTAAATATCATGATCACCACATGCTTAGTGATTGGCTTGACTATGATGGGAATCAAAGCTACAAAGATGCATATGATAAGGTTTCTTGGAATATCATATAGTTAAATTATATGCTCTTCAATAATCCATATCTTTAATTTTATCTATTTTTCATTTGCCATGTCATCATCACGAAATGTTTTCTTTGCAATGGTTTAGGTATATAGTCCAAAATTTAAAAGACTCGCTAACTGTAGGAGATATATAGTGACAAGAGAGTCACTGAACTATAGATAAGTTACAACTAAATATGAAAATATTGTACACAGTGTGAGCTTAGGGAATTGGTTTTGTTATTGGGATATGCATTATTAGTTTTTAGGATTTACTTTTATGAGACCTGAGAGCTTTGGGCTCTTTGAATTTAGTGTTTTTGTTGTTTTTTCTCCTAGACTTGGGAATCTTAAGGGATTATCCAATGCCAAATGAGATGCTGGGGGGAAGTTATAATACCTATATATTTTTATTATTGAGTGTGTTGATCGTAGTTGCTGTCTTCTCTCCATTGTTTTGAGTGAAGTAGGGTTCCCTTTGGGAACACAAACACATCACTAGCATCCAACGTTTGTGAGAATAATTTTTTTGTAGAAGAATTAACAAATCCAATAGAGAGTTTCAAATTTCATAGGAAAAATCTATAGAGTACTCAAACTAAAAGCTAAGTTCTAGGTTTTCATCAATATCAATTTTATTTATATTGATTTTTTTAACAATCTAAAGTAAAGACTAACTATTTTTCTACTAATTAAAAAAAAACTAAGATGCATTCATTAAAAATAATGTGCATAGGAGTAAATATGTTGAAGGCATGTATATATGGATAGATTTGTCCCAAAACCTATCAACCTCTCAAAACATGTCATCCAATACCACCTGCCATGTCACTTATCCACTCATCCCCTACCTCCTTTGTTGTTTGTTGGGATCAACCAAGATTCGAGCTCCTATGTCATTGGCCTGAGAAGATCCATTAGTATTCCTCCACCCAGATATCACTGCTTTCATCGTGCCCCACTATTATATCCTCATTCTTGACAAAAGGCTCATCCCCTTCTCCATCTATTTTCGATGATGATCATGTTTTTCATCCCTAAATTATTTTGGATAAATTTATTATATATATATATATATATATATATATATATATATATATTTAAATATATTAACACACATATGCGAACACCACTGGATTCATTCTCATCCTTTCCCACAATTTTTCTCCACCTCCACCTATCCTTGACAGGAGGACTGAATCCTGTAACTTGTTCCATGTGTCATCTAAGAAGATCCAATTCGATCTTTATATTTCAGATCAGATGAACTTGGATCATATTTTGCTACTGCCTCCAATGTGTATACATAAACTTGTTTCCTTTTGTTTTTTCATATCCAATCTAATCATATTTACCATCCAATTAAATGAGATTTCCTAGCCTTTCTGTGGTATCCAATATGATCAAATTCACTATCCACTCCAATGGGATTTCCTATCCTATCCAGCTCTTGTTGGCTTGATCAATTTAGCAAGTGGATCAAACTAGCAGAAATCACTAGGACAAACATCCAGTGGGTACCTCACCTATTTCTTGCTCCTAGTCACATACCACTTTGGAACCTTGAATGATGTGATCTAGAATAATTCAATTGATTTCTAAATTCTCTATGAAATCATTTTTGGTGTTAAACAATGTCAACGCTACATCTTGGGTAAGGATATGATTATTCATTTGGACCATAAATATTTGTAGTTTGTTTAGACACTGAACAAATTGCACAACATATCCCAGTTGATGGGGATGATATACCTATAATGCTTATATCAATTATCAATCGTAAGAAAATATCCTCCTATTGTGCAACTGATTAGTTGAGATGACAACTAATGAGCACACTTTAGGCCATTTTAGGTGTTTGCATACCCTAGACACACCCCTTGAAATGTTAGTGTATCACAAGCCCAATGTTTACATAATTTCATTTGTATATCCTTTAATAAAAAATGTGCACAAACTACTACCTACATAATAACTTGTCATGTTGCTTTGGAAATGTGTTTATCCCAATTAAATCATTTTCAAACAAACTCATCTAGGAGTCACATTATTCTAAGTTAGTGAGGGATTTTTTGCATCTACAATACCTTAGTAGCATTGGAGTAATTTTATTTGCCTCACCTCTATGTAGATGTGGAAATATATATCAAGGTATATAATTCTTGTGTTGCCATTAAAAGGACCAACATGAAGGAGGGACTTTATTCACCTTTATCCATTCATTTGCACAAAATAAAAAGTTTCTTCATGAATTTATAGGTGGTTTTGGGTTTCTCACATCTATTATTCCAAACAAATATCCTAAATTCTCTCTCATGGATTTTAGACTCCAATAATTGCTCAAAAATCCAAATTTGGCACAAAAACAAAGTAAGCTAACAACCCTTTGTAAATTGCACACAAAGACATCATAATTTTGTGTGAGTGAGAGAAGAAAGTTTATATATATTCTCTTAATTGCTACATCACACTACCTTTCCATATTTCTAAAAGTTATTATGTTATGAAAGATAAAGGTCTACCAAAATGGTACTTTCAAATTTCTTGTTTTTTGAGAGAATTTTTCTGGATAGTCCATAGTAGAAGTCATGTTCATGTTGTGATCGATGTTTCAAATTTCTTGTTTTTTATTGCCTTAGAAAAATACACACAATTGTCACTGAAATGCATGCCCTGCCATGCACAAGAAATCAAATCAAGAATGAAACTTGGTGAGTGTTGTTTATGATCTTTTGGACCTCACCAAAGTGTTATACCTTCAATTTGAACCTTAAAAACATCATATTACAAAATACATCAAAATTGGCTTCTTAGATAGAGATTGCAAATCACACAAATATGGCCTAGAAAAGTGCACACCAAGTATTTAATATGCATGATAGTTGAAACAAAAAGGTACTAGGATAGAGTGTTTCACATAGACAACAATATATCATATCCACTTTTATTAATAAAGTCTCCAATTCCCTAAACTATATCTACCAAAGAACGTACTTGGTTGTTTTTGACATTTTCATGCAATTATGGAAAACACACATCAAGGCAATTCCCCTCTAATTTGTTTTTATCATTGTTTAGTCAACTTTGGATATATAACGTGAAGGAATAGATGTGCTCTCCCTTGATGATGTGACACTTGGAAATGATGACTCATGATGTGACACACCTTTCTATCAGAATGGACCACAACTGTTGGTGTATATTGAGGCGCAAAATTCTACATGAATGATGATGCAAGACATGATTATGTTTACCATATTTTTGGCATGGGGATAAAAATATGGAAATATAGAAAGGCAAGGGAGGTTAAAATACACACTAATCAACTTGAAAATAAAATTTTGGAGTTTTAATGAGGTTTGAGTGTGCATTTTGGTTAAAGAGAGTCAAGCAAATTAACTCATGGTTTTGTTGTTTTGGAAACTTTAATGTGGGCATCTGGAGATTCATTTGGAAAATAAACCCTATGGTTTTTGTATGAAATGTTGGATAATTACACTAAATTATTTTTAATTTCACTTGTCTTTCCATTACATAAGTTGAACATGCATTTGTTTGATACTACTAAAGCTAACACGACACTTTTTAATGCCTGGAATTAGATTTTGGAGCAATATTTGGATTTTTATATAGATCATCAAGAGATCAACCGAATAGAACATTATTTCACTTTATGTTTTCTTCCATGCATAAGGATATGCCAACTGTCATAACTATCCAATGCAATGATTCACATTGTAACATTGATCGAAATCTCATCCACTACAAAACGACAATTTTCACTTCCATAAAATACACACCATATTTAAATTATGCACTCATGAAAAGTAAACAAAAATCAAGAAAATCATTGTGCATGTTGAGGTGCCAAATTATACATGAATGAACTCCTTAACCTTGAACAATTCATAAGGACTCCCTCAATTCACAAGTTTTCATGTCTAAGAAACAATTTTTGATTCCCCTCTTTTATGGTAGCATTGTGCAATTCTCCAACATTTGTCCCTATAAATGCTTGAAATTTTGAAGTGTCGTTTTAGTTGCTAACATTTTCAATACTCGAGGATTGAAAACATGGTAAAAATGTGTATTTCTGCAATAGGTAGGTCGTGTGATTGTTTAAAAAATATTAACTTTGTCCCAAGAGTACAATTTAGGTGAAATGTTAAGTTGGGTCACATGATTGTTTTAAAATTCTTAACTTTGTCCCAAGAACACAAGTTAGGTAAAATGTTACTCTCTGGCTAGTTAAGGCCCAATGGAGTCTATAAAAAATGGAAATGGAATCCATCATAATTTTTTTACTCATTGTTAGACTATGATACTTTAAACAAATGATTGTTAAGACTATAACACCTTATAAGGGGAGGTAGGTGCGGGGGGTCTCTTCAAACCCTGAGGAAAAATAATCTTAAACTTCTACTAGAATCCAGGAATGGAAACCAATAATAAAGTCGAGGCTTATGCCATTCTAAAAGGTATTCAATTGGTAAACTGATGACAAATTCAAACTCTAAATGTAGTAGGATATTCGAAGACGATAATAAGAGTGATGATCAATGGCTTTGATCCAAAAAATATGAGTTTAGAAAGGGTGATAGACAAAATTCGCCTATCCTCGATGACCTTGAAAGTCAATTTTTTCCACGTCCTTAGATGTAACAATGTAGAAGCTGGAAAAATGGTGAACCTGACCATATGAAACCCACTTGGAACATTAGGAGTGGATGACGAGGAATGTTTAGCCCCCCCCTGTGTAATGATCGTTACTCTCCATATGACCAAGACCCACTACACGCTGGGGAATGAAGGAAAGTGTAGCTCCAACATGAGTTTCAACACATGGAGGAAACAACTGGCAGGAGTTAAGGAATGACACTGTTTAAAACATGTTAACGGGAACAATTATGTGCACTTCATCATGGATTGGGATGGTTACATAGCCTGGTCAGTTGAGTTTGTGGGTAGTAGGGTAGGCGAAGCCTCTAGATCATATGGGACGAGCGTGCAACAGGATTGACACTACGTGGAAAAATCTAGATTATGACAGTCTCAGTCCTTGGATTGGATTTACGAAGGGGATAATTACAATGACTTAGGTTAGTCGAGATCTCCTCATATTTTCTCATTATTCGGTGATTTGGGTGCTTCCATGTCTATGTGTCATGATTTCGTCAACGGGTGTGACTTGGGGAATTATATTACGACATCTTCAGCCTACCTCTGTATTTTGGCCCTCATGAACTATCCCTGTGTCTACTCTGGAGCATGTTCTTTGCTTCCCCCTTGAATTCTCTCTTGTGCCCTCTCTGAGCCACCTTTCTAGGAGTTTCTCAACAAGGTTTTGTTTGGGTAATTCTCCTTTCAATTCTGGGTGCTCTGTTACCTCGTGCACTCTTAAGTCTTGGCACATCCTCCCTTGTCACTTTAAAAACCACCTCCTTGATATCACCATGGATTACAGACATGAGCCTCACAAGGAGCCAAGGGCCATGAACTCGCTGGATTATTTTGCAGGACAAGCACAACATGACCTAGAGAAGGAATTCTTTAGGTGTCAAAGGCTGAGAATTCACCCAGGAGCACTCAACTCCACAATGACCTTCGAGTTGGAAACACTCTCTCAACATTGGCACCTCATTGAAAGACTGCAAGATGAAGTGTTCACTCAACGCATCCAACTTGAGGATCAGAGCAACCAAATGGAGAACATGCAGGGACATCGAGACTATATGGAAAATGATCCCAACACCCCTGACAACATCGAGGAAGCCTCAAGAAATTTATCTTTTGCCACTGTGAACCAAGTTCCAAACCTCAATGAGCCAACAATGGACCCAAATTAGGAGCAGCATGAACAACTGGAGGTCAAAAAGGATCTAGGTAGCTGATTACATAATTTTCAAGAGTAATGTTTTATTTAACAATATGCATAAATGGTGTTTTTTATAGGTTGTATAATTCGAAATACAATAGTGATGTCATAATTAGGAAAGTTTGTAAAATTGTGGACACAATTTTTGTAGCAGCATTCTCATTTTTCAAAGCATCTATATGTCGAAGGATTATCACTACCTTTTTTTGTACTACAGTGGATTTATTCACACCTTTTTAATACAAATTTTCCCAGTTCTTGTTAAAAAAAAAGAGACTATAATACCTTATAAAAGTTAGTGTATTTTATATGGTTGATGGTTCTATAATACTAAATTTTACCAAACCCAATTGCATAGGATGGTAAACTTTTTGACCAAGATTGATTTTCTAAATAGAGATGGCCATGCACTATCACATTTGGCTCATTTTCTGATGCCCATTCGACGAACTTCCGTCTAGATTCCGGCAAACCCAATTTCTAGCTACTAGTTGAACCCCTTTTGTCGCACTCTTGATGACACCACAGTATGTCGGATGTCCGACGTATCAAAATTCCATGTGGCATATTGTGGAGAGATTTTAAAAAATAGATGTTCGTCACACATAATCGACACATGCCTGCCATGTGGAATTTTCCAAGAAACCACCACTAGGAAACCTGTCATCTTTTTACCGATGGTGGTTGTCGTTGCTGTGACATAGGTGTGCAAAAATATTGCCAAAAATCCGACGAGGGATGCCATCAAAATTGTGACTTTAGGGTCGGCAACCTAAGTCAACGTGGCGATGCTCTACGACACACATTCCGTCGAAAATCCAATGATATTGTGCAAGGGATTTGTCGGATGCGCAACACCATGGTCTACAACATCCGTTGGAGTGGTGATGCATGAGAGATCCAAGTCATGTCAGGAAGGAACGAACGTGCATTGGAGGTATGATGTACGTATAATAAAATTTAAAAAACAATTATATTGCTTTGGACATAGGGGGCAGGTTGAGACAGATGTAGATGGAAATGTTCTCTATATATGATGATATAGACATTTAGGATTAGGGTTTCTATTGTTGCATAAAGCCCTAATTCAATCTTGTTAGAGCTTCCATAACTAAAGTTCATAGTCACACTTAAGAAATATATGTTTTTCTTTTAAACTGTAATTTATGCCCTTGTGCAAAAATACACGCTAGGCTTCACTAAAATGCACGCCCAAGTCTTAGCACCCATGCGATTTGAGTGTTTTAAGTTTTTGAGAGTTTCTTAGATAATTTTACACCTGTCTACATATTCAGAGTTTTATTTTCAAACATAAAAGTGGTTGTTGTGTAAAAGGAGCAAATACTACTTTCTAAATTGAGAGACCAAAACAATAGAAAGTGACCTAATGGAAATGCACATCCATGATTCTATATAGCTCCAAATTTAGTTATATAAGTTTTGGGGTGAAGTTAATAACATTATATATATATATATATATATATATATATATATATATATATATATATATATATATATATATATATAGTGAATTTTAAAATGACTAAGGACTTTTACCTTGAACCAAGATTCCAGACTTTTAGTAAAATGCAGGGTAAAACCATCTTACTGTAAAATGTATTCCTAAGACTCATATACCTACAAATTGAGTGGTTCAAATTGTGGAGTTTGGATTTTATCATTTTACATATATTCATACTTTAGTTGTGCATTTTGAAACCAAAACCCTTTGTTGTGCATAAAGGAAAAAAATTGCCTTATAAATGAAAAAAAATGCACAAAGGGAAAAATCCATAAAAATGCAAGAAAATGGTGCTTGATGTGAAATTCATGCCCTAGGAACAAAAATCCATGTATGGTGTGGTTAATTTACAAGTTACAAGTTATAGGACTGTGGATTTGTTGTAAAACCTAAAGAATGCATACTAGGGTGATTTGTGCCTAGAATTTGGTAAAGGGTTGAAATATACATGAATCTTTGGAAACTGTGCATAGAAACTAGCTAAAATGGAAAAATGAGTAATAAATAGTTGTGTCCATGAGCTCGATGAGGTAGGAGCTTATACAAACACATCACACATAGGATATTTGTTAGTTTTATTTCCATTGCAAAGACCTGCAGAAATCATCAGAAAATACAAGGTGATATGAATGAATAAGAAATAAATAAAAAAATAGACATATCAACATGTATGAGACTCTAGAAAGACTAAAATGGAATACTTGATTGAGAAAAATAATTCTTTTGCTTTTAAACTGTAATTTATGCATTTGTGCAGAAATGCATGCCAAGATTCACTAAAATTCATGCCCAGGTATTTACATGCTTGCAATTTGACTGATTCAAGTTTAAGGGCATCTTAGATAATTTTACACATGTCTACATATTTATATTTTCATTTGCAAACAAAAAGTGGTTGTTGTGTAAAAGAGGCAAAGTCTACCTTGTAAATGGAGATACCAAAACAATAGAAAGTGACCTAATGGAAATGCACGCCCATGTATGGTTTTGGTAATTTACAAGTTACAAGTTACATGATTCTAGCTTTGTTGTAAACCCTAAATAATGCATACTAGGGTGATTTGTGCCCAAAATTTGGTGAAGGGTTGAAATATACATGAATCTTTGGAAATTGTGTAGAGACACTAACTAAAATGGAAAAATGAGTACTAACTACCTATGTTCATGAGCTAAATGAGACAGGATATTGTACAACCACATCACACATAGGCTAGTTGTTAACTACATTTCCATTGCTAATACTTGCAAAAATCATAAGAGAATACAAGGTTATATGAATAAATAATAATTAAATAAATAAACATAAATATCAACATATAAAAGACTTTAGAAAGACTAAAACGGAATACCTGATTGAGCAAAATTTGTTTTTTGCTTTTAAAATGTAATTTATGCGTTTGTGTAGAAATGCATGCCAGGGTTCACTAAAATGCATTCCCAGGTCTTTGCATACCTGCAATTTCAGTGATTCAAGTTTCTCAGGGTGTCTTAGATAATTGTACCTTGTAAATTGAGAGGCCAAAATAGTAGAAAGTGACCTAATGGAAATGCATGCCCATGCTTCTTTATAGCTCCAAATTTAGTTATCTAAGTTCTCTACATGGAAACGCTTCCCACATGATTGTGGGAAAATTTGTAGATCCTACAAATCCACGCATAGGCATGTGGGAAGAGATGCGGTAACTTTTCTCACATGCTTGTGGGAAGAGATGTGGCAACTATGGATACCCTGGATGAATTCCCACATCTAAATCTATTTTGGGTAGAAGCAGTTCAAGGTTATTTCACATAAATCACAAAGTTCCGCAAGTTGGGTTCTGTACCAAATATGTATGACCATAAACAATGAATATGATTGGTTATATATTATTCAAAATATAAGTTCACCATGGGAAACATATATAATCTTTCCACATACAGTATTTTAAAATAATGCATTCTAGATCATAAAGTATAAGTCATCCTTTGAGAGGTGCATGGCAAAGAGAGCGGAGGGAATTATGGTGGAATAAAAACTACGAGGTTGAAGTTTCTCTATGTTATACTATGTAGTTGACACTATGTTAAGATTCCATGGAATATGCAAAGGACTACAACAAGTTTCAACTAGTTGTTCACCCTTATGCCTATAATGAGATTCCATTGCAACCCATTGTGATAGTGTGGATTTTGTTAGTAAATAAGACATAAGAAATTATATCAAAACAATCTACAAATATACAAGGTAATAAAATTTGGAGATCCTTTTAGTCTGAAGTGAACACCCCACATATCCAAAGAAAATCTAACTCGACACCATTTCCCTAACCTTGTCCTTCAACAAAGTTATTACAAATAACTAAATGATATTTACAAGTTTTCCCACAATACTTTGAGTAGTATTTCCAAAATACTATTTTTTTTTTGTAATGGGATCTTTTGAGTAGCATTGATGGATGTTTCTACTAAACAAAAATACATCACGAAAATCATTGAAATAATTCTCATAAATTTTCATATAGCATGACAACTCTTCCCACATGGATGTTGGTAGAGTTTTCATGCTACAACTCTACCCACATGCTTGTGGGCAGATTGTATATGATACAACTCTTCCCCCATGCCTGTGGGAAGAGTTGTAGATGATACAACTCTTCCCACAGGATTGTGGGAAGAGTTTCCATGTATACAAATCTGACCACATGCATGTGGACAGAGTTGTATAAAAGATGCAAAGTGTACCTTGTAAACTAAAAGACCAAAACAATAGAAAGTGACCTAATGGAAATTCATTTCCATGCTTCTATATAGCTCCAAATTTAGTTATCTAAGTTCTCTACATGGAAACACTTCCCATAGGCCCATGGGAAAAGTTGTAGATTCTACAACTCTACCCACAAGCCTGCGGGTAGAGATGTGGCAACTCTTCCCATAGGCTTGTGGGTAGAGTTTCCATGCTACAAATTTTCCCACATGCCTGTGGGCATAGATGTGGAAACTTTACCCATAGGCCAATGGGTAGAGTTGTAGATGCTACAACTCTACTCACATGCCCGTGGGTAGATATGTGACAACTTTTCCCACAGTCTTGTGGGCATAGTTGTAGATGCTACAACTCTACCCACAAGCCTGTGTGAAGAGATGTGGCAACACTTTCCACAAGAATGTGGGCAGAGTTGTAGATGCTACAACTCTACCCACGGGCTTGTGGTCAGAGATGTAGCAACTCTGTCCACGGGCCTATGGGTAGATATGTGACAACTCTTCCCACAAGTCCGTGGGAAGAGATGTGGAAACTATGGATACCCTCGATGAATTCCTACATCTAAATCTATTTTGGGTGGAAGCAGTTCAAGGTTATTTCACATAAATAAAAAAGGTCTTCAAGTTGGGTTCTGTACCAAATTTGTATGACCATAAAAAATGAATATGATTGGTTATCTACTATGAAAAATACAAGTTCACCATGGGAAACCTATATAAAATTTCCATAGATAGTATTTTAAACTAATGCATTCTAGATCATAAAGTATAAGTCATCCTTTGGGAGGCTCATGACAAAGAGAGTGGAGGGCATTATGGTGGAACAAAAACTACTAGGATGAAGTTTCTCTATGTTAGACTATGGTAGTTGACACTATGTTAAGATGCTATGGAATATGCAAATAATTGCAACAAGTGTCAACTAGTTGGTCACCCTTATGCCCGTAATGAGATTCCATTGCACCCATTGTGATAGCGTGGATTTTATTAGTAAATAAGACATAAGAAATTAGATCGAAACAACAAACAAAGATACAATGTAATAAAATTTGGAGATCCTTTTAGTCTTAAGTGAACAACCCACATATCTAGATAAAATATAACTCGACAACATTTCCCTAACCTTGTCCTTCAACAAAGTTATTAAAAATAACCAAATGATATTTACAAGTTTTCCCACAATATTTTGAGTAGTATTTCCAAAATAATACTTACAAGTTTTCATAATGGGATTTTTTGAGTAGCATTGATGGATGTTTCTACTAAACACAAATACATCACATAAATCATTTAAATAATTCTCAAAAATTTTCATATATCATGACAACTCTTCCCACAAGCTTGTTGGTAGAGTTTACATGCATGTGGGAAAATTTGTAGATGATACAACTCTACCCACAGGCCTGTGGGTAGAGTTGTAGCATGGAAACTCTTCTCACATGCATGTGGTCAGAGTTGTATACATGGAAAATCTACCCACAAGTCTGTGGACATAGTTGTATTATCTACAACTCTGCCCACATGCCTGCGGGGAGAGTTGTAGCATCTACAACTCTTCCCACTGGCATGTGGGAAAAATGTTATCAAGCTTCCATGAGAAAAAACATGAAATGGGTCTAAAAGAAACATATTTTTATTCCATTTTTTTCTTCCAAAACTTATTAGCTACTTCCATCCATATTTCTTCAATAATAATAGTGGTAATATCCACTTCACCACATAGCCTAACACGGGTTGCTTGTACAACCACATCACACATAAGGTAGTTGTTAGTTGTGTTTCCATTGCAAAGACCTGTAGAAATTATCATAGAATAAAATTTTATATGAATGAATAATAATTAAATAAATAAGCAGACATATCGACATGTACAAGACTCTCGAAAGACTAAAGTGGAATGCTTGAATGATATTCTCTTGGTTTTGATAATAATTTATTCTCTATTGAACAGGGCCAACCATGTGAAGGTGGAAGATCATTTGGCCCCTCTGCCTCCTCACATCACTCTCAAATCCCCATACCCAATCTAACTATTGGAAAAAAATGAAAGTGGCATAGTATGATTCATGCATAGAAGTTGCAAAACAAAATTTAAAGGTAAATGAAAGAAAGAAAGTGTGTGCAACTATGTGGTTTTGTACATACAAAACAAGTAACATACATCCATAAGAAGGTAGCAACAAAATAGTATATATTAATATATTTTATCATCAAAATATGTTTCCATTATACATGTTTCTGATCATAATATATACATTCACTTCTTTTTCTATTTTTTAGTTTTCAAAAATATGTTGATTGGCTCATCCATGTTTAGATATGCTTCAATTTTTGGGCCCTCCCTTGGTGTTGATTCAATATGCATTCTCTGATGTGTTTCATGTCTATTCAGGTACTCTACACGACGTGTAGGCCGCTATTAAGGGACCTCAACTACAAGAAAATGGTTAAATTGATATGGTTAATTATTATTCACAAAAGTAGTTCATTGATGGAAATATCATTACAATGTTCTTTACCAAGTTGAGTAGTCAAGACCATTGGTTTGGCTGCCATGTGTTCCTACTCTCGCCTAGCATTCTCATCTACGTGATCGGCCTTCGAAACAATAAAATTTATAGGTACATCATCTGCAAGTAAATATTAATAATTTTATAAATCCATACTTTTGATTTTATAGTCATAATACCATCATGGCAAGGATGTACACCACTATCATTGGGCTGCACTCCACCGTCATGGTCGGGTTGCACGCCAACATCATCGAGATGCACTCCACTGTCATGGTCAGGTTTCACACCACCATCATCAGATTTCACTCCACTTTCATAGGGTTGATATCCACTATTGGCCTTATTATTGTTGTTGCTCTCTTGCTTAAAACAAAAAGACACATTCATTTATGGGTGAAATCAATCGTGAAAAGATTTTCCAAGTAATCAACAATTAAAGTCCATTGATTTTACTTACTATGTCATTCAATGTTAAGAACCAAACATCAATATAGCATGGAAAAACCTCAGGAAAAGTACTCAACGCCTTGAAACTGAGATAATTTCAGATAATAAGCCTCTTCGAGGGGGCAACCTCCTTTTACCCCACTTAAATGTTCAAGTACAAGAT
>ML783298.1:179341-213388 GCA_009831015.1 Picea engelmannii
ATGGCCTAAAGCCGACATAATTAAAATAACATTACTAATCTAAATTACAACTAATGGCCTAAAGCCGACATAAATAAAATAGCATTACTAATCTAATATGCCCCAATTAAGGGGTAATGAGCCAATATTAGGGCTTAACATTCAAAGGGTTAGATTGTGTTTTCCCCATGCTTTTTCGATGTTCAACCATGGCTTGAAATCCACACTTGAAACCGAGTTGAAGGTATTCTTTTGTGGTTGCAGTTTTGAATTGAGCCCCCTGCATTGCACAAGATCTCAAATTTGTCTTATTGGATGCATTTAAATAAAAGTTGGATGATGATATGAATGGTATGGTTTAGCTATTTTGTACTTACAATTATTGCTTTTAGTTTCACGTAACCACCCTGGCCAAGTTTGTGATGCCCTTGTTTTTCTAGTATTTCCTTGGTTGCTTTTGAAGTTTCTGGGATCCTAGAGAAAGTTTCCATTATGTTGTATATTGCAATTTTTAGATAGAAATAATGAAAATTTAGCATATTTAATTCAAAATATGATATACCTTCTTGGTCCAAGTGTCGTATTTCCTTCTTCTATCATTTTCTTCTCCTTTGCATCCTCCAATAGATTCGTCCACTCAATTTGGGGTATCATTGGAGGATGCTCATACCTAGGGTTTGTTTGCAAATGAACCCTATATTGGTCCCTCACATATTTCAAATATGTATCGTCCGATGAGGTGACTCCAATTTTGTTGAAGGAATCACCAAATAGGACAACCAAGTAGTCAATAAGTTCCTTCTTTAAACTAGGATTTCGAACATTCCACCGTGTCATGATCATTAATTTAAAATAACAAGATGTTGTTTCCTATAGAACAATATGATCATTAATTTAAAATAATCGTAGAGAAGTATGTTTCAATTAGATAATAGGAAATAATTAAGACATTAATAAATACTCGAGATTTTTTGTATCCTAATTGGAACAATGTTCTTGTCCACCAAAAAGGTAACTAGAAGTGTTCCCTTGATAGTAACACATGAAAATCAAGGAAATCAATTTGTAGAATCACCAATTGCCTCATCTCCACCATAAATTTCTTGGTATGGTGTGCACTACGCCAAGGGTGTGCCATGGTCCCTAGAAGGTTTAGTCGTCTCAGTCACAAGGCTATCAGCCATAAGAAGAGAGCCAAAGAGCCTTGCAGGTATGTGGCTCATGGTAGGACATTGTGGTGTTTGAGAATCACTGCTACAAACACCATCCTCAAGAAAAAGCTGCTGAAGTTTTCTTAATAATTCCTATAAAAAGAAAAAAAAACATTTTATTCATATCATATAAAAGTAGCAAAAAAAATAAAATCATAAATGAACATATGTGATAAATAACTTGTTTAAAAGATGGCCCTTACCGCAAATCATTTTATTTCCTCCATCAAAAATCAACATCTTTGTGTGATCTCATATGTTGGTTCATGCATACATAATTTAGTAAGTTCAATGTTTTTTTTTTCTCACAGCCTTTTTAATTGTCTCAGCTATGTTCAATTAAAACATGTTGTCATCGTTTCTGACATTGTCAAGTACATCAAGTGTCGACATCTACACATCAACAAAAAAACAAGTTAATTCAATTATAAAAACAATAATAAAATTCACTTTAAATGGATATGGATATTTCTATTCCTTTACCTTCTCCGCGGTTGGTTCCTTCCCACAATCACCCTGCCACAATATAAGAAGCATTATATATTAAATGTTACCTTATAATATGAGAAACACGAGATATTAAAATGAATGTTAAAGATAAAAAACAAGAATCATTAAATAGAGGTTGGTTGAATTTATGGTGTCAACATCCATCTTAGACAATGGATCAACATCCATTTTCATTCATCTTCCTACCAACACCATTTATAAGTGCATAATTTGTCTAAATACATAACTCTCTTGTAAATGCAAAGAAAAACATCAAGGGAAGAATGCTAAAAAATGCATGAAATCGGGGAATAATGAAACATGCATGCCCTGGTCTTAACACACTTGCAATTTGAGTGATTCAAGTTTATGAGGGTGTCTTAGATTATATTACAAATTTCTACATATTTAGTGTTGTGTTTGCAAACATAAAAGTGCATGATGTGTAAAAGAGGCAAAATCTACCTTGTAAATTGAGAGACCAAATCAGTAGAAAGTTCCCGAATGGAAATGCATGCCCATGCTTCTATATAGATCCAAATTTAGTGATATAAGTTTTGGGGTGAATTTAATAACATTATGACTCTATATATAGCATTCAGAGTGCATTTTCAAATGAAAAAGGACTTCTACCTGGAACTCAAATTCAATACATTTTGTAAAATAGATGGTAAAACTAGATTACTATAAAAATGCACACCTAGGAATCATATGACCTCCAAATTGAGTGATAAAAGTTGTGGAATTTGTATTTTATCATTTTAAATATATTCATACATTGGTTTTTCATTTTGAAACCAAAAACCCTCTACTGTGCATAAAGGTTAAAAATTGATTTGTAAATGCAAAAAAACGCATAAAGGGAAAAGTGCTTAAAGATGCATGAAACCAGGGCATGATGAAAATGCACGCCCAGGTCTTAACACACCTGCAATTTGAGTGTTTCAATTTTATGAGGGTGTCTTAGATTAATTTATACCTATCTACGTATTTAGTGTTGTGTTTGCGAACATAAAAGTGTTTGTTGTGTAAAAGAGGCAAAATCTACCTTGTAAATTGAGAGACCAAATTAGTAGTAAGTGCCCTAATGGAAATGCACGCTCATGCTTCTATATAGCTCCAAATTTAGTGATCTAAGTTTTGGGGTGAATTTAATAACATTATGAATCTATCTATATCATCTAGAGTGCATTTTAAAATGAAAAAGGACTTCTACCTGAAACCCAAGACCTTTTGTAAAATAGATGGTTAAAATAGATTACTATAAAATGCACGCCTAGGAATCATATGATCTCCAAATTGAGTGATAAAAGTTGTGGAGTTTTTGTTTTATCATTTTAAATATATTCAAACTTTAGTTGTAAATTTTGAAACCAAAAACCCTCTACTGTGCATAAAGGTTAAAAACTTCTTTGTAAACGCAAAAAAGTGCATAAAGGGAAAAATACTTAAAAATGCATGAAATTAGGTGTTACACATTATTTTCGTCACCCTCATGATCATTAATTATGTTAACCTATATGTTTCCTTCAGAGAGGTCAGTGGCCTGAATTCCTGAAGAAAGAAGGGAGAAGAACTTTCCTTGAGAGAAGAAGTTGTGTTTTCCTCTGTAAAAACCCTATTTTGGAGGATTTCCGTGGGCTGCACCATAGTTGGGGTGTGGAAATGCCTGATTTCCACAGGCTGAACTATAGCTAGGGAAAAAAATTTCCACAGGCTGCACTATAGCCAGGTCGCAACGACCTTCGCACGTGGGAAAAATGAACATTTTCTCGATGCTTCTAGAAGGAGAAGCTTCTATGGTGAGGTGGCCTTCAAATGGTTTGGATCTTACTTGCTTTCATGATTTAGTGGGATCATCCTAACCTCCTCACCTTATCCTCTTTAGCTTATAAAAGGAGAGGATATCTCATGGAGAAAGTTAGCTTGATGAGGGTTTTAGTTGGATTTGGCTTGGAATTATTAGCTTGATTGGGTTGGAAATTTCTTGACCTTGTTAGCTTGGTTAGATTGGCCTTGATATTTGCTTTGTCAAGATAGATTGTGAGTAGCTATCAGATACATAGTCTCATAATCCATTGGAGCAAGAAGTGTGTGGGAAGAAAGGAACTGTTGGAAGGAACTTTACGACATCAAGACATCTGGTTGTAATCTCTCTTCCTATTATTAATATAATACAGTGGCGTGTTTCTTTCCCATAGAATTATCTTTATTTTATTTCATAATTCCTTGATCATATGCATAGGTTGCCATTGAATATACTCTCTTTGCTTTCACTTTGGTTAGTTTGTGTCTCACTGTAGGATCAATATCACAAGAGCACTGGAGCCAAACAGGAACAACAAAGACATAAGAAAGTGACATTTAAAGGTATGTCTATCGTCTTTTGTTCAGTAGTAAATTTGATGATTAGAGCCTAGGGAAAGTTCCATGTCTTGTCGTGTTTTGTTCTAGATCTAGGTGGATCCAGGGAGATTAGTTTATGTCCACATTTACTGATTTATCCAATAACAAAATTGGCAACTCCACTGGGGAGATTAGTTTATGTCCGCATTTACCGATTTATAAACTATAGGGAGATTAGTTTATGTCTGCATTTACCAATTTATCCAACAACATTAGGGCATGATGAAAATGCACTCCTAGGTCTTAACACACATGAAATTTGAGTGATTCAAGTTTATGAGGGTGTCATAGACTATTTTACTCATGTCTACATATTTATGGTTTTGTTTGCGAACATAAAAGTGGTTGTTGTGTAAAAGAGACAAAATCTACCTTGTAACATGAGATACCAAATCAGTTGAAAGTGCCCTAATGGAAATGCACGCCCATGCTTCTATATAGATCCAAATTTAGTGATCTAAGTTTTGGGGTGAATTTAATAACATTATGAATCTATCTATATAATTCAGAGTACATTTTCAAATGAAAAAAGACTTCTACTTGGAACCCAAATTCAATCCTTTTTGCAAAATGGATGGTAAAACTAGATTACTATAAAATGCACACCTAGGAATCATATGACCTCCAAATTGAGTGATGAAATTTGTAGAATTTGTATTTCATAATTTTACACACACACACACACACACACACACACACACACACACACACACNTTGAAACCAAAAAACCTCTACTGGGCATAAAGGTTAAAAACTGCTATGTAAATGCAAAAAAATGCATAAAGGGAAAAATGCTTAAAAATTCATGAAACCAGAGCATGATGGAAATGCATGCTTGGGTATTAACACACTTACAATTCCCATATGTATAAGACATATGACATTTAAAGGGTATTGATGGATGGATTTAGTAGAAAAATACAATAAAACATACAAGGTATTCCTATTATAGCTTCGTAAAACACTTAGGACAACTTCATGCTTAATACATTCAACTATATCATAATATCACTTAGGTAAAAATTAATTTACATGAAAAATTATTCAGTAAAATATTCCCTTAGGGAGATGGGAGGGTGCCACTCAATTCTCCTTGTCCTCCCAATGGTAATTTAGCAAATTGACACAATATTTTCCAATCTTTGCCCATAAGATACTTATGATCATTCAAGTTTCTTACTGCCTCATCCAAATTAGTGTATTGCTCATAAACTAGGGGGGTAATTTCTTGAAAATCATTTTTAGATTGTGCAACAACTCAAAATCCCATGCCAACAATTCTACTACATCTTTCCCCTTTAAAGTTCCATCAAGCTTTTTGAACTTTCTGTCAGTGTTCCTCATGTATTCTAATAGCATCTGATAATCGTTCATTGGATACAAATCCCCATTTTCATTTCAGAACGATGGTAATCCATGATTGATGACATCACTAAAAATCTTCTTAAAAGTAGAGATTTCTCTCATAGGATCATGACACTTAGTTTTTGCATTTTACAGTAATATCCTTTTTGTAATGACTCTTTTAGCATCCATTACAATGCTAGTTCATTCATTGAGTTGCAAATCCTTCAACTCCTTTTTAGTTCTATTGTTAGAGAAATTTATTATATCAACTGCCAAATCAAGTTTATTCTCCAACTCATTTGTTGTTCATTTTATGTCTTTCAAGACTACGGTGATTAAATCAAGCTCATCCTACACCAGGGTAAAATAAGACCAATTATTAAAAATTGTGTGAGCTATATCGTCCCAAATGATATGTGATAGGATTTTCAATTATTTCCTAATTAACTTAGTGAGCAATTGAAGAGTTGTGCATTTAATTATTAATCCAGGATCATAACTTACTTACGAACTATCGTGCACCATATATGCAAAATTAATGTTGTTTTTATTTAGATTTGTAGTATTAATAATGTCACAAATCAAGAATTCAAAATACTTTAAGCAAGTCACCAATTTACGCTAATTCTAAGTTGCAGGAAAGTAAATGTCAAACGTGCAAGAAAATAAAGTCACTCTTGTGGAATTTAAATCACACTTGCAGAATTAAAAACACACTTGCAAAACTTAAAATCACTATTGCAGAAATTAAATCACACTTTGGAGAATTAATATCATATTTGAAGGAAAGTAAAACTATGATATGATCTAGTGGTGACTTGCTTCAAGTACAATGGGATTATTTTTTTATAACAATTATGTGTTCACTCATCCTACATCAATTCAATAATATCAATCACAAATTGTTAAAGAGAAAAGATATAGAAAGAAAATGAAATGAAGTGCAGTTGCAAGTGGAGTTGCAACAACGTGAGTTGTAGTAACAAAGATGCAACACAAAAGTAATTGCAATGACGCGAGTTGCAACAAAGTAAATTTCAACACAACATAATTTAAAATGATTCAAATTGCAATATCTTAGTGTTAGAAAAATAGGTATGCTCAATTCATCATAGACAATATAGCAATATTTTCCCCCAACTATAGGCACAAAGGCCACCCCCGAGCACCTTAAGCTTGACATACATAATAATTTTTGAAGCAATCCAATAGCCAACCAAGGTAGCACACCTTTCTCCAAGGCTATCACACCAAGCAAGAATACCAAAGACCATGCAGAAAGTCCAAACCATAACCAAGAGAAATTCCAAGCCAAAGCCGAAATTCCAATTGCAGCAGTAGCAACTGCAGGTGTAGTTCCTCTCCAAACTTTTGTACCATTGGTCTTATGTAGTTGTGAGAGTGAGTATGACAAATGAGCTCTAGCACCCTCTATTTATACTACTCTATCTCACTTGATTGGGCCAACTTCTCTTTCTAGAGGATAATAACTCAATATTAAATATTCTCTTGAGTCGACTTGTCTCCTATAGTTATTATCCAATGTTTTAGGGTGTCTCTTGCTTCCCAGAATATTCTAGTCTTATCAAAGTTTACATGTGGAGGTTAATACCTCCCGTAGCTACCATAATATCAAAGATCCCTCCTAGCTAGGGAGGCATTAAAGGCAATGGTCTTGAGCACAAACATACCATTCAACTGGTAGCATCATCATAGCCACACAGGCTATCTCATGATCAAATCATGAGAACCATCATCACTTATCCAAATAGAACAATGAAATCCAATAGAACACAATTGTGTCTATCCATAGTAGTACACAACTACTATGCAGTGGTACACAACCACACCTAGTAGCACATGGATACTAACCAGTGACACATAGTCACAACCAATGGAACACATCCACCACAGTAGCATACAACTATTGTCCATAGACATACAGTCTCCACAACAATCATATCATCCGATATCAACCTGCATAACAATATCATGATGCAAACAAAGTCATGTAGGCCATTCTTCCACTCACATCTATGAGATCTGGAAGAGAATCTTCCCTCAGAAAGTAAAACATCAGCCATGGGCTATCTGGAATATTCTTCCCAAGCATAGAAGAATAATTTTCCTTGATTTATGAGCCTAGACCATTCACCTAACTGGGCCATTCCTCCGACACTAATCATAGTGAAACCTGGAGAGAATGAGTTTTCCCTAGGGAATTCTTGTCCTTGATTGCTGAACCTGGAACATTCACCTAACTGGGCCATTCATCTGACACTAGTCATGGTGCAATCTGGAGAGAATGAGTCTACCCTAGGGAACGACTATCCAGACCATTTCTTATGGAAATTACTGTCCTACAACAACCTCCAAAATGGACCATTCTTCGAAACTTCTCACAACTGTGAACTTCAAAAGAATGATTGCCTGACAAGGTGAGCCATTCTACTTGACCACTACTTAGAGTGACTACCAAGAAGAATGATTGTCCTAGACCATTCCCCCACACTAGCCACAAGGGGAATCACTGTCTATGGTACATCAAAAAACTATCAGACCATTTTCATTATGAAAATTATTGTCCGATCTGGAGCATTTTTCGAACTAGAAAATGCTTGTTGGTCATAAATATCGAACCAATTTCCAAACTAGAAAAGAACTTCGCACCCTGGACCATTTTTTGAACTGGAAAATGATTGTCCATAAATCAATATCATATCAGTCATCCCTCCCAACCTGGGAGTAATCACTTCATTTTCCAATAAGGAAGTTGTCTCCACGAGCCCCAACTTGTCTCTTAAGTATGCAAAAATTTCATCTTGGACATAGGATTTACCAAAATATTTTCTATCTTCTCATATGTGGATATATAATGGACAACCACTTATATCTTCTAGAATTTATCACAAATAATATAATGATTGATCTCAATGTACTTCGGCCTGTCATGGAACATGGTTTCTTTGAAATACTCACATGGCTCTTGATCATTACAATATATCATGGTTGAATTCAACACCTGATCAAACGGTCCATAAACCAACTTACAAAGACGCATTGCTTATATACAAGCATCACAAGTTGAAATATACTTTGCTTCTGTAGTGATGAGTGCAACATACTTCTGTTTCTTGCTAGCCCATGACATCGTGGTAAAGCTCAAACTGAAACATATCCAGGTAGCATTTCTTCTGTCATCTGCATTCCTTGCCCAATCTGAATTGATAAATTCAAGTAGTTGTATGTCATAATTTAAACGTCCCACAAAACAAATATCTGGTTGAGTATTCTCCAAATACATTAACGAGCCAATCAATTGTCAATACAGAGACGAGTCTACTAGATTATAGTCTCTTCAACTTCTTCAGATCTATTATCATAGGAGTTAGCCATGGATTTGCAATCCATCATCCTGGACTTCTAAGTAACCATTCTGATGCACTTTCTCTATCATAGGAATTTTTTTCCATGCTTCTACTGTATATGAGATACTTTGCATCAAGTTTCTTGAATCCGTACAAGGTGTTCTTCCATTTGCATACATGGGTCTCTTTCTGGTATAAGCTTCTTTATCAATTTTCTTTATTGGGAAGAACAATCTTTTACATGTAATTTTCAATCCATGGATACTGCAAGAGGCATATTTGGTTTACTAGAACAAGTTGTTGTCATAGTATTCTCCCTCTTTCTAGAAGAACCTCTAGTTTTGAATCTCGCAATGATTCCATTCATTTCACATTTTATTACATACACTGTTCTTCATCACAACTTCCATTTCTTCTTCTTGATTGCTTCTAGTGGGTTCAAACCAAGATGGTAGTCTTATGATTCTCGGTATAATAACTGGTTGTTCTGGCTTTTCTTTATTTCTTGGAATCTTCATTTTCTTCCTCATGTTCCTCTTTAACTTTTGGGTCCATGGATTCTTCTATAGTTTCCATTCCCTCCCTTCCTAAATATTCCAACTTCTTCCTTTCATCATAGGAACAAAGATGTAGATGGACAACAAATGATACTTACGACTTCTTTTTGAAGAAGACTTCTTCTAGGGTAAAATTGAACACGTGTTTCTTATCATGACTGCTACTTTCAATGGGGAACATGGACATATACTTCATAATCTTCACGGATTCTTCAATGGATCATATCATTTAGGATTAGCTCCCTCCTAATCCTGGCTTTATGCATGAATGCATGCTCTTCTTTTGAAATTCTGTAATCATCTCCCTCCATCTAAGAGAGTCCATGATTTTGTATGCATCCTTATTTCCTTCTACAAAGTGTCACAAATATTATTCTTGATTACTGACTTCTTTCTGATTTGACTCCTTCTGGGTCTCTTCAAGTTTTATTCTGATTTCGGCCTATCTGGAAGTTGTTACTTATATAATAGATTCCTCAGGAATTTTTCAACATGCTTCATCTTCTTATAGTCATTGTAATAACAATTCTTATCTTGTTATTCTTCCATAGGTGTTGTTTCACTGACCATATTTTCTTCTAAGAAATAGATATGCATGATATGTACATGAACTATGTAAACATGGTATGTACAAGAACTATGTTATAGAAGAATATTGTTACCTTGACTAGAAGAAGAAGTTTGTTTTATCCTGCTTGGATTTCTTTGAGGGTTCCTTTTATTCGACAACTGTTTTTTCGTCTGTTTCCTTCCTTTTCTTTAACTCAGGATAGTGGTTCCTGTAGTGACCATATTTTTGACAGTTGAAGCATTGTATTTTTGACATATCCATTTCTTTATTTGGTTTCTTCCTTGAGACAAACTTCCTCTTATTCCTGAAATTCTTGAATTTTGTTGTGAAGGCTTGATCATCATAATTATTTTGGGATTTATCTTTTGTGATAATCCTTGATTCTTCTCGTGAACAACAAGTCCAAATTTATTCAAATATGGGATACTCCTTTCTTGTGTTCATGCTTGCGGCAAATGCATCACATGTCTTGGGAAGGCCATTGAGTACTATATTTACCAGTTCCTTTCCTGAAATGATTTCTTCAATAACTTGTAGTTGATCTCTCAACTGAGACATTCTTACAAAGTATGATGTTATGTTGTCATCATCATTCATTTTCATGTCACATAGCTCATTCTTCAGACTCATTACTTGTCCAATGTTTCTGACTGAGAAGAGGTTAGCTAGGGCATCATACATCTTCTTAAATGAGTTAAGATGAGAGATGTAGGGTATCAAGTGGTATTTTATAGAGTCCACTATGATACTCATAGCAACCGGGAGGTACGTCAGGCTAGGGAGCACTAGGCTATCCAATAATTAGGTCAAGATATTCACTTAAGGTGCATTAACAAGAGGGTTAGGGTTTCATTGTTGCAACAAAAATTTGACTGCAACTGCAACTATAACTGAGAAAATACTCCCAATCTATCTTCCAATGGTTAGACTGTCAGAAGATAGTGTGGGCCCATAAACTGTTAGAAAAATAGGTTTGCTTATTTCACCATAGACAATATAGAAATATTGTCACCCAACCATAGGCACAAAGGCCACCCCCGAGCACCTTAACCTTGACAAAAAAAATAATTCTGGAAGTAATCCAATAGCCAACCAAGGTAGTACACCAAGCAAGAATAACCAAATACCAAGTAGAAAGTCCAAACCATAACCAAGAGAAAGTCCAAGCCAAAACTAAAATGCCAGTTGCAGCAACTGCAGCTACAACTGCAGTTCCTCTCCAAACTTTCACACCACTGGTCTTATGTAGTTGTGAGAGTGAGTATAACAAATGAACTCTAGCGCCTTCTATTTATACCACTCTATTTCACTTGATTGGGTCGACTTCTCTTTCTGGAGGCTAATAAATCAACATTAAATATTCTCTTGAGTCAACTTGTCTCCTAAAGTTATTATCCAACGTTTTAGAGTTTCTCTTGCTTCTCGGAATATTCTAGTCTTATCAAAGGTTACATGGGGAGTTTAATGCCTCCTGACACTACCATAATATCAACACTTAGAACTATAGTAATGTCGGTGATCATGAAATTATAGAAGTCGAATCAATGTTGAATTGCAATTTAAAGTTACATAATTATCAACACTAAGAAATTAAATGTTAATCGCACTTGAATCACAATTGATTGTTCTATGAAATATTGAATTGTGACGGAATTAAGAAAACAAAAAGACTACAAAATGAACTAAATTGAACTGAAATGTTAATTCCTATGCTAATATATAGACAATACCTGAATAAGGAGGGGGCCCTACCCCTTTAGACAAGGCATTGGTCTTTGAAATCAAGATAGCACAAACGTTCAACATGTCACTACAAAAACATGAAGACAAAACTAAATTATATTGCAGAAGTCTAAATATTACAATAATAATGGAATGTAATTTCTAGACTAATTATCCTTCCCCCAACTCTAGGGAAGATGAGGTTCTCATACAATACATAGATGTATAAAATAACACAAAGATATGAATGAACAACCATGAGAATCAAATTTTCATCTGTTTACATCGATATTTTCAAATATTAGTAAAATTTGGGCATGTGTTGACTCAATAAGCATACTAATTTCTTTAGACACCCACTTGCTTCTTGTCACCTTCCTATGTGAATATCGTTTCCTAATATCAACAACACTAGACTTGGAATTGCGGCAACAAAGAGTTCATGATAAAGAACCATCCTTTTCTCTCAAATCATAGCTTATTTTAGAAAATGACTCAACAAAGACTCAATTTGATTTGCTACAAATAAAACCCATGTCGTGGATTTTTCAAATTCATTTACATCTGTTCACAAATTGGGACAAAAGTTGGTTGTTTAAAAAATACTGCTAATTTTGGTTCGTACCCTTAACTCATACTGGAGGTCCACACATGCAAGTTGGGTAAGGTTTGATCCACCTAGATCCATGTCTTTGATCTTAGGAACAAAACCCTTTTTTGGATTTCCATGTGGAGGTGCACTGGTATGCCAATCTTGGAATTGAAGCAACAATGTCATATTGTGCTTGGAGTCGCAACCATGGTGAAAAATTGCGGCCATTGTTAGAAGTTGCAACTATTGAAAGGAAACCACTGTAATTGCTTATATATAAATGTTATTGCAAGATTGTAACAAATTCCTTAATAAATATGCAAGAAGTGTATAAGATTCATACCCTAATGAAAGGTGAGGAAAATTGGATAAGGAAAGTATAAAAAAGGAAATGATTAATGAAAAATGGTAAGCACAAATGTATTAGACGAGTGCTAAAAGTATTCCAATTTAGGCACCTTTAATCTCCCCCCAACCCAAAATTGTTGCATGTCCCCATGCAACCAACAATCACTTAGTGTTAAAGAAGTCACGGTGACCCTATGGGTCACTGATACCACATATTACCTCTTCTATTGCCTCCTTCTCTTCATTGATATATTGTTTTGATGGAACTGCTATGTTTTGTCCTTGCAATTTCTCTGTTGGAGTGGATTTATCAATTACCTTAAAATTTGTAGCCTAGACAACTACTTCTCTTTGTCTCTTTAAGTTGATCTTTGTCTTGTGAGTCGATGAAGGGTTCCCCTACAACAAGAGGACTTGTTGCAGGGTGACCTGATTTGTATAGGTGATGATTTTGATAGAATATAACACTTCTTTCCCAATGGCTCCCTGAAACCTCTTCAAACAATATCTTCAAAAGTAGCTCTCAAGTGACTTTTAGCAATTCTGGTGGAGTTGTAGCAATTTGTTATAATAGTTGCTAAAGTAACAATAGATTTGAAAATGTGGCATTTTATGCAAACAATAATCTAAAATGAGGATATTTTTGGTGAGTATATCTAATGCCTCTGCCTACAAAAAATCGTGACAACCTAGTACACCAATCTCAAGATATCGACAAATAAGTTTCTACATGTGAGTAACAACAAGTGTTGTAGTTGTTATAGTGGAGTAACAACATATTTGAAAATTTGAATTTTTATGCAAACCATAACCACATGAAGAATATTTTTGGTATTTTTATGGATCGCCATCTAATGTATCTTCCTACCAAAAATCATAGCAACATAATGCACATATCCCAAGATATGGCAAATAATATGCTATAGGTGAGTAACAACAAGTGTTGTAGGGGTAGCACCAAACTTTTAAAACCATTTTCTCACAATTTTTATTTATTTATTTATTTATTTTAATTTAGTGAGCATATTTTTACTATTTAATTGCTTCTTCATATATAAAATCAGATCCTTTTGATGCATGAAATTCAAGATAAAAGGAAATTGGTTGTAGGTGATGGTGTCCACTTTCTCGAAAACCATGAACTAGAATTACCTGAAAATTTATTTCTTCTTCATCTCATTGGAGTGATTCTCTCCTCCAATTTTCATGGAAATCAAATGTACAGTTTGTGAGATGTGCTTAATTCAATTTCAACATTTAAAAAAAATGTGAATGAGTGAATATTGAGAGATTATCATGAACCTGTTTTTTTTGTCCTTGGAAACCTAATCCCATTTGTCCACTGTGAGATCCCCTGGAGTGAAAAGCAACCCCTATACATAGCATGTCCTCATGCGTCTTCTAAAATGTGTTCTCTTCTTTTGTTGTTGATTCTTGTGGAGCAACAACTATGCTTTTTCTTCTTATTGCTAGTTCTTAATTTTTCCTTCTCTTCTGGATTGACAATTTTTTCGTCAAGAGTGCCTCTTTGTTGATTCAACAAGAGGAATTGGTTCATGTTTGACTTCATGAGAATATTTTTCCTCAATTGTACTGATTGTTGTACTGATGGGAACTTCTAATTCTTCTTTTATATTGACAGATTTCTCTGGCTTCTCTATTTGTGACCCTTGAGGCTTGGGAGAGTGTTCTTAAGGAATGATTGTTGTTGGTTCTATATGACTAACATGAACCTCTATCTCATGTTCCTCCATTTTTGTTGTGTCCTCTACCTCATGTGCAACCTATTCTCCATAAGGAGTCTCCACTGGTTCTTTTGTGACAGTGGGATCTTATGCTTTTGGATCCTTTTCTTCATCTGAATGTGTATCAAGGAGAGTAGTAAGCCTATCTCCAAAGGTGCCTTATGTTAGATTTTGTGTTTCAACACCGACCTCTGTTTTTATTGCTTCATTGGTTTCGTGATTGGTTTCCTCTATTGGTTCTTGTGTGACAACAAATGGTTCCATCTCTGATATTTCATTTACTTCTAGATTTTTTCCCTTCGTTGGTTCTTGTGTGTCAGTGAAGGGTTTCATATCTATTGTTTTCTATATTTCTCAGTCCTCCTTCTAGGCTTTGTAGGTTCTTTTTGTATCAATGATCCTCCCATGGTTCCTTCTTCCTGCAAACTTTAATTGCTTGTGATTACATAGGGAATGGATGTTAATCAAGTGGGGAATTTTTGAATTGCGTAAATAATGGTGGTGGGTATGGTAATGCAAGGTCATGGATATGGAAATGATCGTGTAAGGTGACGGTTATAGTGGAATGATAATAGAACACATGCCATTTAAAAATACTCATTACACATTCTTATGGAAACTCATACCTATCTCTTCTTACCTCGTGTGTCTCTATGAGCATGATGTTGATGGCATTGCAGTGACAAAAGACAAAGTCACATCAATGGGCCTAACCATAATTGTAGCATTGGTATTGTTGGTTATGTTAGTCAAAATTGCATGAATAATGATGCTCTTGAAGTGAAGGCTACAAGCAGAGTCATACCAACAAGAGTTGTGGCGACGAGGCTGCAACACTGGTGATGCGACTCAATAGTGTGGATATAGATTGCAACATCGATGGTGTATGCGAAAGGTGTGAATGAAAAGTGAATGAATGAAGTGGAGCTGTGAGTGGAGTTGCAACAAGGAAATTGCAACAATAAGAAATCAAGAATTACAACAATATGAGTTGGAGAAACGAGAGTATAAACTTATAGAACCTTATTGTGAACTTTTCCAGCTAGTAACCTGGTTTTCAAGCAAATTCCATTTCCAATTATGCCAGTAAGTTGGTCTTCACAACTGGACTTATTTTTATTTTACTATTTTATTTGTTTATTTATTACTTACATTATCCTACTCTACTTGAAAAAAGACAAAATTCTCTTCAAGTGTAGGAATAATTCCAATGGAGCCATGTGAATAAAAAAATTACAAGAATACTCATGTTCAAGCTTGAAAAATATACTTTAAGAGATCCCAGAACATGAGGGACCAACTGCTCTAATGGATATGGTGCTAAGAATTGTTGAAAAATGAAATGGTGAGGCCCGAGGACTTCTTGGAACCATGATTCAATGTAGTCTTTTCCTTCCTAGTTCTCTTCTTCAGTTGTCATTCCATGAAGTTCTCCAAAAGTGGCCTCATCAAAATTATGAATGTACAAGGGGTCTGGGTCTAGTGACAAGGATGCAAGGAATTATTCGATTTATGTCTCTAATTTCTACTCTCCTTTGGATGATGGCCATGATTCTCTGAGCGCTGCTTCATGCTGATAAGGATAACTAGAAGAAACTTATAGGTCCTCCTCCTGTGGACCCTATTATTGGATCATTTGGTCTTCTATATATTTTTGAGATGCAGACTCCTCCTTGGTGACAATTATGAACTTCGAACAAGGATGCAAGAAGGTCCTTATGGTGGCATGCTCTCCCTTACTCAACAATTTTTTTTCCAAATATGGTGGGCTTGGAGAAATTTTAGCCACAAAAACAATAATAGGAGTAACGACCTAAGCTTGAGTTGAGTTTTTAGGAGTTGTAGTGTGGGTTGTATTAGTGAGATATTTTTCAGACTGGTTTCGAGTTTGGGATATTTCTTGGGGTGAAACTCTCCTGGATCTCAGTGTACATCATTACATTCAACAGGGGAGATGCAGTGGGTGGGAAAAATGAGAATTTCATTTTGTTGAAATGCTTTATTGTTTGGGCTTGGGTTAGGTTGTACATGTGATTGGGGTTGTTGGTGAGGATTACTTGGTGACGCATTCAAAGGGAGCTACAACCATTGTTGTTTTATGGGTAATTGAGTTTTCATAGGGAACTGTCCCCCTTGAAAAGGATATCCTCTCCATCCTTGAAGTTATGGAAAGGTTTGATTCAATTGAGATGGCCACTGTGACCATGGTGTGGAATACTAAATCTACGGAGAATTATGAAACTATCATGGAGTTGTAGGGTATTGAATTTGCTATGGAACTTGCTAAGGATTATACATGTTATTCCAAGTATTGAAAAGTGTGGAGGGATATTGATTTATACCCGAAGGACATGATTGACATGGATTCTTAGAAGCAATGAAATAGGATTGCTCAACCTCCTCGTTGGATTCTTGGAACACTTCTTTCAACCCTAGCAATGATGAGCAGAGTGTTGTAGGGTGGTCTTGCTCACATATGTAACAAACTTCAATGTTGTTGAGAGGTAATTTTTTTAAATGGTGCTTATGTTTGCATTTTGATCAAAATATTGATAATTCTTTCTTGTCTTCTTCCTGCTTATGCTTTTCCCACAAAACATTCAATTATGAAGATAGAGAGCTAACAAAATCAATTTTAAAAATTTCAAACAAATTACCAATTCCATCTCTTGCCACTTCACCATTGGCTGATTTTAGAATTCTAGCATTCTGTAAGTTATATTGGAAGCGCTCAATGAATTCTTTCAAACTCTCTTCCTCCTCGTCCCCTTTTACCTGCATGATTAGTGTTTTGGGGTTTTTTTGGATGAACTAATAAATCTACCTTTTTTATCTAACTTTGTGCATAGAAAAACATTCTATAAATTATTGAAAAGAAATCATAGTACTCAATCTATTGAAATAAAAATCCACACAACTAAACAACAACTACTCTTTTGACAGTAACTTAGCAACAACACCAGAAATGATGGGCTTTTCAATTACTTCCTAATTAACTTAGTGAGAAACTGAAGAGTTATGCATTTAATTATCAATCTGGGGTCGTAACTTACTTACGAACTGTCGTGCATCGTATATGCAAAAGCAATGTTGATTTTCTCAAGAGTTGTAGTATTATTAGTGTCACAAATCAAGAATTCAAAATACTTTAATTAAGTCACCATAATTCAAAATTCTGAGTTGTAGGAAAGTAAATGTCAAACGTGCAGGAAAAGAAAGTCACTCTTGTGGAATTTAAATCACACTTGTAGAATTAAAATCATGCTTGCAGAAATTAAATCACACTTTGCATAATTGAAATCACACTTGGAGGAAATTAAAATTGTGCTATGATCTAGTGGTGACTTGCTTAAAGTACAATGAGATTCTTTTTTTATAACAATCATGTGTTCTCTCATCCAACATCAATTCAATAATATCAATCACAAATTGATAACGAAAAAAGATATAGAAAACAAATGAAATGAAGTGCAGTTGCAGGTAGAGTTGCAACAACGTGACTTGCAATAACATAGTTGTAGCAAAAAATAAATTACAGTGACACGAGTTTCAACAATGTAAATTTCAACACAATATAATTTACAATGATGAAAATTGCAGTATCTTAGAACTGTAGCAGTGTCGATGATCATGAACTTATAGAAGTCGAATCAATGTTGAATTGCACTTTAAAGTTACAAAATTATCAACACTAAGAAATTAAATGTTAACCACACTTGAATTTCAATTAACTGTACTATAAAACCTGAAATTGTGGCAAAATTATGAAAACAAAATAAATACAAAATAAACTAAACAAATCTCAAATGTTAAGTCTTATTCTAATATACAGGAAGTACCTGACTAAGGAGTGGGGCCTACCCCCTTAGAAAAGGCATTGGTCTATGGAATCAAGATAGCACGAACATTCAACACACCATTACACAAACTTGAAGACAAAAAATAAATTGTATTGCAAAATTATAAAGATTACAATAACAATGGATTACAATTGATAGACTAATTCTCCTTCCCCCGACTCTAGGGAATTTGGAGTTCTTATACAATACATATATGTCTAAAATAACATAAAGAGACAGATGGACAACCATGAGAATCAACTGTTCATCCGTTTACATTGATATTATCAAATTTTAGTAAAGGTTGGGTCTGTGTTGACTCGTTAAGAAAACTAATTTCTCCTTTAGTCACCCACTTTCCTCTTGTCTCCTTCCTATGTGAAGACCATTTCCTAATCTCAACAATGCTAGACTTAGAATTCCGACAATGAAAAGTTCTTGATAAAGAACCATATTTTTCTCTCAAATTGTAGCTTATTTAAGAAAAAGTCATGAGGAGACTTCATCTTATGTGATATAGACAAAACCCATGTCACGGATTTTTCAAATTCATCTTCATCTACTCAAAAATTGGGATGGAAGTTGGTTGTTTTAAAATTGCTGCTAATTTTGGTCCATACCCTTATCTCATACTGGAGGTCCACACATGTGAGCTAGGTAAGGTTTGATCCACCCAAATCCATGTCTTCGATATTAGGAACAAAACCCGTTTTTGGATTTCCATGTGGAGGTGCACTGGTATGTCAATCTTGTAATTGCAGTAGCGGTGTCATATTGTGCTTGGAGTCGCAGCTATGGTGAGAAATTGCAGCCAATGTCAGAAGTTACAACTAATAAAAGGAAACCACTATAATTTTTCTATATAGAAATGTTAGTGCATGATCGTAACAAGTTCCTTAATAAATATGCAAGAAGAGTATAAAAATGGCATATGGGGAAAGATTCATACCTTAAAGAAAGGTGAGGAAAATTGGATAAGGAAAGTTTCAAAAAGGAAATGATTAATGAAAAATGGTAAGCAAAAAGGTATTAGACGGGTGTTGAAAGTATGCCAATTTAGGCACCCGTCAATATGCATATCTCCTTTCATGGTTGGTATCCTTTTCACCCTTGCCATCGTTTTATTTGCTTCCTTCTGAGCTTCCTCTTTAGGAACATTGATTTGTGCCAAACATAATTCTCTTCTATTCACCTAATCTTCTAGTTCTACTTCCTTGGAATTTCTTTGTTTGAGTTGGTTTGTCCTAGTGTCCAACTCAATCTCCTTCACACTCAAATCAAACATGACTTTTGATAATCCCTTAGCTAGGTTTAATGGAGCAGTTTTCATTGTAGCTGTCTTGGCTGCCTGCAATTGTTGAGTTTGTTGGTCTTTCAAGGTTTCAATTTAAGCTTGTAGGTGTTCTATCATATTTCTACTTTCCAATAATTGTTGATAAAGCTTCTCCTTTTCCTCATGACAAGCATGTAGCTCTGGGGTCTGAACATGTTGTACATCAACAACATTTAGATTTTTCTTAAGGATCTTAATCTCATTATCCTTCTCTTTGATTAGGTTTCCTACAACAGTCGAGATTTTTAAGATAACCTCCTAGGGAAATAATCTTCCTCTCCAATTCATTAATCTGAATTATATTGGATTTAGTGGCCACCCTCTCCTATGTCAACTTCTTCTCTATTTTGATTACCATATTTTTCATCTTCCTCTCATTGGCATAGGATTGCAATACCCCTCTATACATCATATCACTTGTTTTTTGGTGCAATTCAATCATATCCACATGGTGGATATCCCAAATCTTTACTTTCATTTGAGTGGATTTGTAATCTGCAAGAAAAAGAGGCTTAATTACCTTTGACTTTAGTACAACCAAATTGAATATATCGTGCTGGTAATCCACAACATATAGTAATGTTGTTTGAGTTGTGTTTTCTCCCCAAGCCCGATGATACATTTCATTTTTCACCCCTTCATTTTTTCTCTTTTTATCCAAATACTGTGAAAAGAGTCAGGGCTTCTTATTAGAGGTTCCTTCAATTCTTGAGGTTTGTGAAAATTCTAGTGTTGACAATATAGAAGAATTGAGATGCTCAATATTGATAGCAGGTCCCTTTGAGGTTGAAATAGCTTCACTTGATCCTTCTATGATTTTCAATATACCCTTCCATTATCCTGTAAACTCATCTAAGAAACCATCTAAGTCTAATTCTTCATCATCTTTAGTCTTTTTTCTTACCTTCTCAATCATAAATATCCATTTCAGAATGCATATCTAAAAATGTCCTCTTTCCAAGTTGTAATTCTTGTTTCTGAGGAGTCTAAATTATATTGGATTGGTCCATTGACCGAGTGGTAGTTTTATTTTGAGCCTATGCCTCTGTAATTTAATTAACATCTTCCCATCAATCCATATTAACAGTTATTTCCACTATAGGATTTGGAAGATGCTTGTACATGGGCCTTTTGGCTGCAATCACACCATCTGGGTCATACACCCATTTACTTCCCTTTTCAAAATCCAGTTGTTGTAGCATTTCTTATATAATAGCTAGATCAGTTCTAATCTTGACCAATAAAGGGCCAACATCTTGAGGCAACTTGAAAGAGATGGTTTGATTATGCGAGGAAAAATGAAATTGATCTGAAATGAGCCTTTGTCTGATGTATTCCAAAGCAAATATTCTTGGACTTAGGAAAATTGGCATCTTGTATGGCTCTTGTTCAAAAAAATATACTCTAATGATGATGTGATCCTCAACCAGGTACCGATCTCCTAATTTAGTATATTTTCTTAGCTACAATATATTTTTAAACTCAAGAAACATCCTATGAGGCTAAGTGTCATGGAGAAAAATGTAGTATGCACTCATGAACTTGTTTACATAATGGATGAAACCTTTATTCTGTTCTTGTTTCTTCACCTCCTCAGTCCAATCAATTACTGGATTAGTTTTAATTGAATTTTATATTGTTTTGATCCGAAATCTCTCAAAAAATGAAGAATTATTGAATAATATGAGGTGCACCATGTAGGCCTGCTACCTAAAAAATTTAGTGATGTGGAAATTTGACAATTGGAAGCTTATGAATTCCTGTAGAAACTAAAAATAATCAAATTTTGTGAGGGCAATTGAATCCAGTGGACATAATACATAAACCATCCCTAAAATGGTCTCATCCTCTTATCTGTCATGTTCATAACCTAAAACCTGACAAAACATGGCAATAGTCTGACTAGTTATTTCAGGAAGATGGTGGATTTGAAAAGAGGTGGACCAGTTGGTAACGGGGCATCTGGGGATAATATATTTTTCAACAACTTCTCTCTTGCAGACTATGATAATGCTTCATACTTAGAGTCGATCTCATCATCATCCAAGATTTCATAGACAACATGATTTGTAATTTGGAGCATTTGGGCAATGGATTCTTTATTTATTTCATAGACTATCCTAGAATCATGCACATAAATTATTTGTTTCCTATCCACCTAGTAATTTATAACACACCAATTGACTAAATCTATAAAGTGATAAGTTTTTGGAACAATTGATCTGGCCAGGTTTGATTCCCATAAGTTCAAGTAGTTTCGACCATTATTAGCATCATCCTAGGCTCTTTGAATTAATTGGTGAAGGTCAGGTAAAGAAAGTGCAGGGTTGAAAACATCTCTTTCATGTCCTCCAAGTGGTCATTAGATACAATAATTTTCTTGGATGGTCGGATTTTGGTAGGGTTCGATTTAGTAGCCATTTAATTACTTTTGGGGGAAAAAGACTGACTACCTTTCTCCATCTATCCTTATTTTAAGCAATTTGAACACATTTGAAATAATGAAACGAGAACACTACCCCAACTTATTTGTCGAAGGAGAATTTGGTTTCTTTTACTGGAGTCTATTGTACTTGTAGCAATGTTTACCATGTGTGTTTACCTCATTTCTTCAGGGGTAATTATTTTAAACGTTTTTAAAAAAATCTTTGGATTACATCGACGCGACACATTATTTATTTGGTTTGCATCACCATGGCACTTGTCATCAGTTCATGCACTTCAAGGGTGAGATAAATTGGTTTCATAATACCACCCTCGCGTACCTAAATGAATAAGGTGATGACACATTATCACCCATTAATACAATGGTTCCGAATTTAGGCCTCTGACCCCTTGTTATCTAGCATGCACTTTCACCAGCCGAAATAAGTTGAGACTATCGATCTTGGATCTATATCAATGGTCTGATCATGTCTGTTTAATTTTCATTTCAAACCCTATTTTATCTCTATTGTGCCTACATAAATATGACAAAGTGATGTATTATATAGGGTATCAAACCTAAACTAACAAGTGAATGATAGGGAAAACTTGAAACAAATGGAACTCAAACATAACCATTGTGAACCATTTAATACAGAACAAAAAACTACAGGATCTACATTATTTATCTATATCAGCAAAAAGACTACATACCAACGACATTCTCGGGTCGATCCCTCTGATGCACATGTGGCGTCGGTCTCTCCTTATCCTTGTTTTCTCCTATGTGCACTGTTGTTATTGGTAGGTGTCTATCCAATGCAAATGTCAGTGGGTTTCTCCTCTTCGCAGTCATACTGGAAGGTGGGGTCAATCCAATGAAAATTGCAATGGATTTCTCCTCTACACACTCTCCTCACTGGTAGGTAAGGTCGAAAAATGAAGTCATCAACTGGTTTGGGAGATGGTTTATTTTCTCAGGGTTTGGTGCCATGGTGTTTTTTATGTTTGAAATGTATATTTTTTATTTTTTTTACTTTTTGTTTATTTTTATTTGTTGTTTGTTTATAATGTAATTTAAACTCATATTTTTATTTAATATGTCTTTTATAGTGATATATAAGGACATAAGGCTGAAGTCGAGGTAGGTTCCTATGCATTGAGGGTGAGAGGAAGAGAACTAGAGGGAGGGAGAGATCGAACATGAGCTGTCTATTTCATTTTTAACAACATTATTAGCACATGCCTCGGTTTTCCCTGCCACCTAAAATATGTATACGTGATTCATTCCATTCATGAATTTTCTCATAAGTTAAGGGGATAAGGGGGACAATATAGGTACAAAAGATTCATAGGGATTTATTCTTCTTATTCCTCTAACACATCTAACTACAACCATGATCAAGGTTGCAGCCATGGATGGTCTCTCAATATTTGTCCTAGTTAAGATTATGGCCCCATGGTGAACAATTGGGACTCATGGGCTTAGAATTGAAAGTGCTTTGAGGCATACAACAATGGTTAGAGCACTAAGTTGAAGGTGTAGAATCTTGTTCTCTCAAAAATTTTCTCAGTTAAGATTATGCAGGCCCCATGGTGAACAATTGGGACCTATAGGCTTAGAATTGAAAGTTCTTTGAGGCATACAACAATGGTTAGAGCATTAGGTTGAAGGGGTTGTGGTTGGGACCCTGTGAATAGGTATAAGCATAAGGATCTTAGTTGGGATCAGGTGTGGGGGGGTTGGGTTTAATTTGGTTTAAGTATAGGCCACAGGGGCCTAGGATTAGATGGGTCTACTAGGGCTGAAGTAGAGGTAGTTGGTTCTTATGCGTGTAGTTGGGGTAGAGGGAGAGAAAGATTTGAGGGAGGGAGAGAGACAACAAACTAAGTTGTCTTTTTCATTTTTAATGGAATTATTAGCTTGTGCCTTTGTCTTCCATTTCACCTCTATCTACCTCCCTCTCTCTATACCCCCTCCCCCCTCCCTGTCTGTCCATCTCACTTAAGACCTTTGATCTTCTGCTCTATCTCTCTCTCTCTCTCTATCCACGTCACTCTCAACCTCTCATACTATAACACACTCTCTCTCTACTCCCCTCTCTATCTTCCTATATCTCTACCCCCCTTCTCTGTCTTCCTCTCTCTCTCTCTACCCCACCTCTTTGTCTTGCTCTAGTCCCTTCCTCTCACACTCTCACACATTATCTCATATAATATTAATTGTGAGTAATTTAACTTACTTCATTTCTCTCTCTCTCTCTCTCTCTCACACACACACACACACACACTCTCTCTCTCTCTCTTTCTCTCTATCGCCCGCTCTCTCTTCGTATCTCTCTACCCCCCTGTTTGTCTTCCTCTCTCTCCCCCTCACACTCACACATTCTCTCATATAATATCAATTGTGAATAATTTAACTTACTTCATTTGTATTACTCTCTCTATAACACCCTATTTCCTCCAGTCTATAAAAATAACTATATTGGCCAAGAACTATGGCAAACTCAAATATGTGAATGTTTGACTTGATGGACCTTTGTATAAAAGGTTGATGAATGTAAATTATGTTATGAATATGTGTTGCATGACTATTGGGAGAGAGATGTGCTAAAAAGAGACCACGATGGCTAATGAGAGGTGGTGGAAGGGACCTGGAATGGTTGCGTTAACTTCCACCGAGCCAGTACTGTACTGGTTTATACTTTCTCACAAACCAAAGCAACTCTCTGATCCTGGAATGGATTTCCCATCAGATTGGTAGGTGGGGAGGCTCCTCAAGAGTTAATGAGGGGATGGGGGTGAACCGCCCATTCGTAATAGCCTTCAGACCTGACCACGGACGGTGGAATTCGTGCCACACACAACCTTGCAGACAGAAATTGGCAAGAGAGGAAATGTGGTAAGGAGAGAGAAGTGCGCGCAATAGGGATCGCGAAAAAAGACTGGAGAAACCCTGGAAACGCAAGGAGTTTTGAATATCAAGAGAAGGAGAGTAACCATCATCCTTGATTTTCTGTCGAGTTGGAAATAGGAGACTAAACCTCAAAGCATCGTGGTCTAGCTTGGGGGTGGCTAGTGTTAAATCCATTTGGAGTCACTGAGCCTACAGTTGGGTGGAAACGAGCACCCCTCTCAGTAGTTGCATTGTGCCAGGTATATTTGATAAGTGTTCTATACCTTGTATTTCAAACTAAATATCATGAATGCATGCTTGTATTTGTATGCCCATAATAATTCCTGTGTAGAATGATTGCCTGGTGTTTTAAACTAGAGATAATGGATGCATGTGTATGTTTATATGTCACCATTGGTTTCTGTATAAATGGTTAAGTCTGGAAACCTTATGCAAGGAAGGATAGTTCTCTAAGGTCTCGGATTCGTGGGAGCTTGAAGCCCCGAGAAGTTGAATTTCGTGATTCAAGCTAAAAAAGGATAGCGAGCCTAATTATAGAAAGACGGAATACCCTATCATTTGGTAAACGAACGGTCGAAATCCTTTCAGGAATACCCAGATATGTCAAAACTGATGGATCTAGAGAAGGAGCGTAGGCATTAACACCTTGCCCCTTTTATCCTTCGCAAGTAGCGATGGGACCCAGGACCATAGATCCAAGGATCTGACAGATCCCTAATGACCGTTGATCTTAGCCTTTGTATGGGAAGGAGAGTATCATTTCGCTGACTCGTGACTTGGAGTAGTCAAGGGTAGGACTACATGAACTCGAGATTCATGAGATCATGACGTAATCGTGGCCGTTGGATCCAGGGCACGGGAGGACCATTGGATCAGAAATATCGTATTTATCACCTATCGGGGGTTTAGAACTTGAGGGAGTTTCCTTTCGATTGTAGAAGTCGCGAAGAGCCAAATGCCGAGGGCTCGTGCAAGCACGTGACCCATCCTAAAGTGGGGACTGCATGGTTGACAGGTGGCATAACAACAAGCACCCAGAGGAATGTGGGAATAGGTGACAGATGATGGACACATGTCACTTGAGAAGGAGTCAACCCATTGTTGACTTATCATATCTCGGGAACTTGAGAAGGAGGAGCATGAGGGCTCAACATTCCAACCCACAAAGTCGCAAGATGCGAATAGCGCTAGTATTTAGCCTAGGAAGCGGGTAACCAATGGTGGACACATGTCACACTGGGGAAGAGTCAACCCACTATTGACTTATCGTGGCTCAGGGTTTTGCAGGATGAAGAAACTACACCTTGATCGCTAAGGCCATGAAACATCAAGAGCTGAGGTCTCATGCGACGGGCAGCGGTGACACAGCTCGTGAGCATAGTATAGCGGGGTTGACAAGTGGCATGTGTGCGTAACTTTGGTAAAGTCTATGCAACATTGAATTCTCGCGTCTTGGGGATTCACAAAAGAGGAGCACGAGAACTCAACACCTCAACTGGCGAGGTTGCGAAGTAGTGCTAGTGTTTGGCCTAGCCCACAGTTACAGGTAGCAGGTGCTAGTGAGGAGGGAGCCATACTCGAATAGAATCTTGGGTATCGGTGTTTGGAGAAAGGGGAGCCAAGGATCTTAATTCCCGACTTGTGAGTTACAAAAGGCACTTGTGCTAAGGCCAACTTATGGTTGTTTGGGGAAGTTTAAGGAAGGAGAAGGTTTGTGCTAGGCCCCATAGAAGTCTCGAGGATTCTGTTCCTCGAAGGAAAAGATGAAAAATCTAGGTTGTTGTAGTGGGTGTGTGACAAATTGGTATCAGAGCATGGTTAAAACACTTGGCCTGCTTGGGATCACGAACGAGTTGTGCAGAAACTCCATTTGAAGTACTCTTAAAAGGAGCAAACCCTCTATCTTAACCCCTTTAGCAAAAGCTGAAGTTAAGAATGAAAATTCCTACTTTGTGTGCATTTGAAAAATATGAATTATGCATTGATTGTGAATGAATATAATGTTGACTAACAATAAGTTTTTTTTCTTGCACAACGAGCGGACGATCAACCGTGGGAAACTGCAGACGCATTGAATGGTGACGCACCAAGAAGTGGAGGATGGCTCCCACAATAGAGACGAAGAGTCTGATGAAAGGAGAGTGGTAGAGACCCCTCCCGATCTAGCTGAGACTGTGAGAAGCCTCATGGTCGAACTATAGAGCTGCAAGGCCGACAACAAGAGGGTGATAAAAGATCAAGAGAAGCAGACATAAATTAATGCAGTCTTGCTGCAGAGTTTATCTGACATACAAAGACAATTACAACATGAACCTGACACCAGTCACACAGACCGATGACAGACAAAGAAAAGTCGAAGTCCACCTGGGATACGGAAACATGGTCTTTCAAGTGGCCACACTAGGAAGAGCACCTCAAGAAAGGTCCACCCCAGAGATAAAGGACAAGCATCGGATGGTTCCTCTGGAAAGGAAACTGGCGACTCAGAGGGATCTTCTAGTAGCATAACTAGTTCTTATTCCTGAAGAAAACGGAAGAAGTGAAAGCATTCCAAGAGTCACAATCTCGAAGAATTCAAGAAGGCCAAACCACCCTCTTTCGATGGTGAAATAAAGAAAGGGGAGGAAGCAGAGGCCTGGCTGCTTGGACTAAAGAAGTATTTTAGAGTCCATGACTTCTCAGAAAATTTGAAGGAGTTGCCACTTTCAACTTGAATGGAAAGGCCTCCATTTGGTGGGAAGACCTTAAGAATGTAAAAGGGATTCACGAAGAGGGCCTATCTTGTGAATAGTTTGAGAAATACTTCAGAAAGAAGTATTTGTCGGAAAAGTATTTCGACGAAAAGGATAAAGAATTCTATGAACTCAAGCTGGGGCAATGCACCATAGAGGAATATGTCAGCATATTCCTCGAATTGTTGAGGTATGTTCCCTATATAAAAGTAGAGAATGAAAAGGTGCAACAATTCATCAACAGAATACCTAAGGACTATCAGAATAGGATTTATTTTGACGAGCCAAAGACCCTAGAAGACACTATCTGAAAGGAAAGATATTGTTACGAACAACTGGGGCATCGGACAAAACCTCGTGAAAACGGGAAGCAGACGAATAGTTCAGGATTCCAGAAAAAGGGGTTTAAATCCCCAAGATTTAAAAACTATAAGAAGGACTCAAGGATGAGCTTCCCAACCCGAAGTGTACACCAGTATAATTTACCCTCCCAGAGCAGAAATAAACCATCTAGATCTACCCCGGGAAAGATTGATAACCTAAAGAGAGAACCCTTGAAATGTTGGGGTTGTGGAGAAGAACATCTACCGAGGGACTTTCCACACCAACAACAGAACAGTCGGAGAATTTACAACGTTCAAGAAGCTACCACCATCAATGACATGGCTAGGAGTGTGCCACAAATATATGTAGCCTTGGATAATAAAGAAGCTGACCACCAAGCTTCAGTGGTGGAGATGGAAGGTATGATCACCAACCATCTAGTGTCTATTCTAATTGACCCTAGTTCAAATTTGAGTTATATAGCTCCTAAGGCTATTGATAAATATAAATTGCAGCCACATAAACACACCAAGCTATGGATGGTAAAGTTAGCCACTGGCACCAAAAGAAAGGTAGCGGAGGTCATACCAGCTTGCCAATTCACTATGGGTGAATTCCCCACCCAAGAAACCCTTAACATACTACCCCTAGGATCATATGACTTGTTGATTGGAATGGACTGGCTAGCCACATATAAAGCTATATTGGACTATTACCATAAAACTTTAGAGTGTGTAGGTGAAGAAGGAAGAAGGATAACCCTTTGAGGGATCCAAAAACCTGTCTCAGTGAGACGAATATCAACCCTTCAAATGAGAAAGTATTGTAGAAAGGGATGTCTACTTTATGCGATACAAGTGTTGGAATCGGATGAAGATGACAAACCAAGCCTCGAAGACCACCCCACACTAAGAGAATATAGAGATGTATTTCCTAAAGAGGTACTAGGTCTAGCTCTGAGAAGGGACATTGACTTCTCGATAGAACTTTCACCGGGAATGGTGCCAGTGTCTAGGACACCCTACCGGATGAGCACACCCGAGCTAGTTGAGCTTAAATTACAACTAAAAGAAATGATGGACAAAGGCTATATCTGGCCCAGTGTGTCTCCATGGGGAGCACCAGTTCTGTTTGTAAAGAAGAAAGATGGTACCCTCTGACTATGTATAGATTATAGAGAATTAAACAAGGTAACCATAAAGAACAAGTACCCCTTACCCAGGATCGATGACCTGTTCGATCAGTTGGGAGGTGCTTCCATCTTCTCAAATATTGACTTGAGATCTGGATACCACCAAGTCCGAATCAAGGGTGAAGACATCCACAAAAGTACCTTTAGGACAAGATATGGTCACTATGAATTTGTGGTAGTACCATTCAGATTAACCAATGCCCCTGCCACCTTTATGTGCTTGATGAACAATGTGCTCAGCAAATTCCTAGACAAATTTGTACTGGTTTTTATTGACGATATATTAATTTACTCCAAAAATAGAGAGGAACATGAGGAACATCTTAGAATTGTGCTTCAAGTGTTAAGAGAACATCAGTTCTATGCCAAATTTAGCAAGTGTGACTTTTTCCAGAAGCAAATACATTACTTGGGTCATGTCATATCTGAAGTAGGAGTAGCAGTAGACCCTGACAAGACCAGGTCTATCATGGAATGGCCTACTCCAAAGGATGTTTCAGATATCAGATCCTTTATGGGCTAAGTAGGATACTATAGGATATTTATAAAAGGATTTTCCAAGATTGGTTGCCCAATCACTGCCCTCCAGAAGAAGGGAGCTAAATTCACGTGGACACAAGAATGTGAAGAAAGACTTCAATCCCTAAAACATCTACTGACCCACGCACCCATGTTGAAGATCGCCGATCCTGAAGATGACTTCCTTGTGTGCACAAATGCCTGCAAGGAAGGGCTCAGAGGAGTCCTTATGCAAGGAGGAAGTGTAGTTTGCTATGAATCCCAAAAATTGAATGAGAACAAAGTCAACTATGTGACCCATGATCTAGAAATGGCTGCCATAGTGCACACCTTAAAAATGTGGAGTCATTACCTCCTGGGAAGAAAATTTGTACTTATGATAGACCACTATGGATTGCGATATCTATATGACCAACCAAAACTCAATGCTAGACAAGCTAGGTGGATGGCCCTTCTTAGTGAGTTTGATTTCGAAATCAAACATATCAAGGGAAAGGAAAATAAGGTGGTTGATGCCCTTAGCAGAAGTATGAAAAAAATTCATCTGGTAGCAGTGAGCACTTGAGAGACGAATGTTAAGGAAAGAGTCAGGAATTCACAAGAGACAGACACATTCTTCCAGACCATGACCTTGTATCTGGAGCAAAAACCCACATGAATAAAATATGAAGGCTACCAGATGATAGATGGAGGTTTGCTAACTTACAAAAAAGGATTGTATATTCCAAAATGTGATGACTTGAAGAGGTTCATAATGGATGAACTACATAAAAGACCCTATACTAGTCATCCTGGATACCAGAAGATGATCACAGCCACCAAGAAACAATTCTATTGGCCTGGATTGAAGAAAGACATAGCTGAGTACTTAGCCAAATGCATAGAATTCCAACAAGTTAAAGAAGAACACCAACACCCAGCAGGATTATTACAACCTCTACCAATCCCAGAATGGCAGTGGGGAACCGTTTCCATGGACTTCATCACCGGATTACCAACATCGACCAAACATAATGACGCCATCATGGTAGTGGTGGATAAATTGAGAAAGTCTGCCCATTTTTTCCCCGTCAAATCGACTTGCAAGGTAATCAATATTGCCAGCATATTCATGAAGGAGATATTCAGACTACATGGTATGCCTAAGGAGATCGTGTCTGACATATACACAAAATTTACTTCCAACTTTTGGAAATCCTTGATGGCTGGTCTGGAGACCAAATTACTATTTAGCATAGCCTATCATCCTTAAACCGATGGAAAAACATAAAGGGTGAACCAAATATTAGAAGACATGCTAAGGATGCATGTAATGCATCAACCCAAAAAATGGGAAGATTACCTGTCGCTAGTGGAATTCACCTAGAACAATGGCTACCAAGAATCCCTGAAGATGAGCCCTTTCGAAGTCCTCTATGGTAGACCGTGCAATACTCCAGTCATTTGGATTAATCATGTGAACAGAGTTACTATTGGACCCGACATGTTGAAATAAATGGAACAACAAGTGACTCAGATAAAACATAATCTAAAGGTCGCTCATAACAGACATAAAAGTTATGCCGACCGAAAGAGAACTCTAAGAGAATTCAAGATGGGAGACCACGTATATCTCAGAGTTCGGCCCAGGAAGAGTTCCCTTAGGATGGGAGCTTGTGCCAAGTTGGCCCCTTGGTATTGTGGACCCTTCGAAGTTCTAGATAGAGTGGGACCTGTAGCCTATAGGATAGCACTTCCTCCCACAGTAAAAGCACATAATGTTTTCCATGTTTCATTATTGAAGAGATATGTACATGATTCTAATCATATAATAGATTGGTCTGTGATCCAGGTGGAACCAGAGGGAGAATTCCTGCCAGAACCTCAATGCATACTGGACAGAAAGGAAACCCCACTTAGGAACTGAACCATTGCACAAGTCAAGGTGTAGTGGAAACATTTTGGCCTAGATGAGGCTACATGGGAAATGGAAGATGCCATGAAACAGGCATATCCGATTTTGTTTACTTCTGCACATACATGTCATATTGATAGATAAGAACATCGAGGATGATATTCCTTTAAGGGGGAGGGAATTTTCACACCCTGTTTCCCCCAGTATGTAATAATAACTATATTGGCCAAGAACTATGGCAAACTCAAAGATGTGAATGTTTCACTTGATGGACCTTTGTATAAAAGGTCGATGAATGTAAATTATGTTATGAATATGTGTTGCATGACTGTTGTGAGAGGGATGTGCTAAAAAGAGACCACAATGGCTAATGAGAGGTGGTGGAAGGGACCTGGAATGGTTGCGTTAACTTCCATCGAGCTAGTACTGTACTGGTTTATACTTGCTCACAAACCAAAGCAGCTCTTTGATCCTGGAATGGATTTCCTGTTAGATTGGTAGGTGGGGAGGCTCCTCAAGAGTTAATGAGGGGATGGGGGTGAATCGCCCATCCGTAATATCCCTCATACCTAACCACGAATGATGGAATTAGCGCCACACGCAACCTTGCAGACATAAATTGGCAAGAGAGGAAATGTGGTAAGGAGAGTGAAGTGCACACAACAGAGATCGTGAAAAAAGACTGGAGAAACCCTGGAAATGCAGGGATTTTTGAATATTAGGAGAAGGAGAGTAACCTCCATCCTTGATTTTATGTCGAGATGGAAATAGGACATTGAACCTCAAATAATCGTGGTCTAGCTCGGGGGTGGCTAGTGGTAAATCCGTTTGGAGTCACTGAGCCTATGGTTGGGTGGAAATGAGCACCCCTCTCAGCAGTTGCATCATGCCTGGTAGATTTGATAAGTGTTCTCTACCTTGTATTTCAAACTAAATATCATGAATGCATGCTTGTATTTGTATGCCCATAATAATTCCTGTGTAGAATGATTGCCTGGTGTTTTAAACTAGAGATAATGGATGCATGTGTATGTTTATATGTCACCGTTGGTTTTTGTATAAATGGTTAAGTCTGGAAACCTTATGCAAGGAAGGATAGTTCTCTAAGGTCTCGGAGTCGTGGGAGCTTGAAGCCCCAAGAAGTTGAATTTTGTGATTCAATCTTAGAAGGGATAATGAGACCAATTACAAAAAGAGGGAATACCCTATCATTTGGTAAATGAACGATCGAAATCCTTTTGGGAATACCCCGGATATGTTAAAACCGATGGATCTAGAGAGGGAACATGGGCATTAACACCTCGCCCCTTTTATCCTTCGCAAGTAGTGATGGGACCCAAGACCATAGATCCAAGGATCTGACAGAGCCCTAATGACCTTCAATCTTAGCCTTTGTATGGGCAGGAGAGTAGCATTTCACTGACTCATGACTTGGAGTAGTCAAGGGTAGGACTGCATGAACTCGTGATTCATGAGATCGTGACGTAATCAGGGTTGTTGGATCCAGGGCACGGGAGGACCATTGGATCAGAACTATCATAGTTATCGCCTATCGGGGGTTTGGAACTTGAGGGAGTTTCCTTTCGATTGTGGAAGTCACGAAGAGCTGAATGTTGAGGGCTCGTGAAAGCATGTGACCCATCCTTAAGTGGGGACCACATGGTTGATAGGTGGCATAACAACAAGCACCCAGAGGAAGGTGGGAACGGGTGACAAATGATGGACACATGTCACCTGAGAAGGAGCCAACCCATTGTTGACTTATCGTATCTCGGGAACTCACAAAGGAGGAGCATGAGGGCTCAACACTCCAACCCGTGAAGTCACGAGATGCGAGTAGCGCTAGTATTTAGCCTAGGAAGCGGGTAACCGGTGGTGGACACATATCACACTAGGGAAGAGTCAACCCATTGTTGACTTATCATGGCTCATGGTTTCGTAGGATGAAGAAACTGCACCTTGATCACTAAGGTCGTGAAACTCTGAGAGCCGAGGTCTCCTGTGACGGGTAGTGGAGACACATCTCGTGAGCATAGTATAGCGGGGTTGACAAGTGGTGTGTGCGTGTCGCTTTGGCAGATTCCATGCAACATTGACTTCTCACGTCTCAGGGATTCGTGAAATAGGAGCAAGAGAACTCAACACCTCAACTGGCGAGGTTGTGAAGTAGTGCTAGTGTTTGGCCTAGCCCATGGTTACAGGTAGCAGGCGCTAGTGAGGAGGGAGCCATACCCACATAGCATCTCAGATATCAGTGTTTGGAGAAAGGGGAGTCGAGGATCTTGATTCCCAACTCACGAGTTGTGAAAGGCGCTTGTGCTAAGGACAACTTGTGGTTGTTTGGGGAAGTTTAAGGAAGGAGAAGGTCTGCGCTAGGCCGCATAGAATTCTCGAGGATTCCATTCCTCAAAGGAAAAGACAAAAAAATTTTGTTGTTGTAGTGGGTGTGTGCCACTCTCTCTCTCTCCCTCTCTAGTATCGACATCTCTCTCTTCCTATCACTCTCTCTCTCTCTACCCCCTCTCTATATTCCTCTCT
>ML783298.1:213646-273456 GCA_009831015.1 Picea engelmannii
CTATCTTCATCTCTATATACCCTCGTTGCCCCCATCTGTCTTCCTCTATCTCCCTCTCATCACACTCTCACACACTCTCTCATGTATCAATTGTGAGTATTAAACCATGAACTAGACCATGATGTACACCTAGAACATGACCTAGACCATGACGTACACCTAGACCATGACCTAGACATTGGAAATACTATTTCTTTGTCTTCATCTCTATCTATGATGTATCACATGCTCACTCATTCTCTCCCCTTCTCTCCCTCTTCCTCTCTCTTTATCCCCCACTCTGCAAATACTCTATTTATTATGGCAGTGGTTAGAGCACTAGGTTGAAGGTGTAGGAGTTGTGGGGACCCTAGGAAGAGGTTTGAACATAATGAGCCTAGCTGGGATCGAGTGTGGGGAGGGGTTAAGTTGGGTTAGTTATAGGTTGGGGCCTAGGTTTAGATGGGTATAGGGAAGAACTAGTGGAGGTAGGTAATTCCTTATATGCATGGAGGGTCGGGGAGAGGGAGAGAACCAACAAGAGTTGTCTTTTTCATTTTTAACGACATTGTTAGTATGTGCCTCAGTCTTCCCTACCACCTATAATATGTATACGAGATTCATTCAATCCATGAACTATAGAGTGACCTAGACCTATACCTAGACATACACCTATACCAAGACCTAGACAATGGAAATACTATTTCTATGTCTCCATTTACTCTCTCCCCTTATCTCCCTCTCTCCCCCTGCTCCTATGTCTCGATCCAAACTCTCTCTCTCTCTATCTCTCTCATGCTCACTCACTCTCTCCCTTTTACTCTCTCTTCCTCTCTCTTTCTCCCCCAAGTACTCTGCCTCTCCCCCCCACAACAACCATATAGGTAAGTTCAAATTAGAAACTGTATAGATAAGTTCAAATCATGAATATAGAAAACAATAATAAGCTTACTTTGTAATTTCAAATATAACTTTTTGATGGGTATTCAATATCATAATTATTAACTAATTAAATCATCATCCAGGTTTAATGACGATATTCATAATTTCATTGATACAACCGTCAGTAAGAGTGAATTATGTGATAATTCACACATGAAGAGTATCAACTTGTACTTTGGAAATCCAATGAAGGATTAAAACTTATATGGATTTTCTCATTTGGATCATGATCCATTTAATGGTCATTTCATTGATCTTTTGTATTCAAAATATATTCAAATATTGGGCAATGTGAATCTTGACAATTACACTTTTCTAATGGCGACGAAAGGATCAAATTATCAGATAAATGAGAATAATTCGAAGACTATGAATACTTTTGCAGCTACTTCTAGTGTTACAGATTATGCAATTATTGTTCCTACAACATTGGTTATTTCAAAAAGGTACGTAGATACATTTCTTGAAGTTCCTACTCATTTAGTTAAGAGTTGCTCCTAAAGCAAGGGATAATAAGTTTAAAGCTCGTGCAAGGAATGAACAACTCATGGTGGAATTCCAGCTCATGGTTGAGAACAAACTGAACATAATTATGAATGATTTAAATGGGATTAAACATGATCTTCATGTTCTAAAATATCCCATATGCCAAGCTAAGGATAATAATGGAGTTGGTGGTGTTAATTCATCTGCCTCTGGGCATAATGTCTACATTAGCGAAGATGAGGAAATGGGTGATGCCTAAATAGACTCAGATCATTATATGTTAGTCGTACTAAGTTTAAGTATTGTGTGTGAGGATGTGATTTAAACATCTTTTGTAATTTTGATAATCCTAGGATTTTAGCCTAATACTTTGTATATCTCATTTTTAATATAAATGACTTATGTTGTTCCTTTAATGAATCATCTCTTATTTGATCAATGTGTGTTATGTTTATCTAAAGGATATTTACAAGAAACATCCTTTTGAAATATATGTTAGAAATAGATTTTGTTTATAATTTATTGGTTTCAGTGTACTTAAGCCAATGCAAAATTTCATATTTCCACTCATATAGATTGTATACTATGCTCAGATATGTAAGGAATTTTAAATTTTGTTGAGAAAGAAGAATTTGTAATAAGAATAAACACTTGTTCTTTAAATAAAAAGAGAAACAATTTTTGTCTTTTATGCACATTAGGTATGTTTCAGTCTGAAAATGGCAATATAAGGTTATAAACATGTGTGAAATCATAAATGACACCTTCTGCAAGTTGAACCACTCAATTTGGCTCAAAATTGGCACTAGGGCATGCATTTTACTCTAAGGCAGTTTTGCATTCATATTTACATGATATCCCAAATCTAGTTGCATGAAAGCAACATTTCATGTTCTTCAATTGCACTTTAAATGACATATGTAAATTTACAATGTATCTAACCCCATATTACAACCTTTAAATCAATTTTTGAGCTATAGGGAAGCTTAGGTGTGCATTTTAATGTTGTCACTAATTAGTATAGGTTCAACATTTCAAATTATAGAGTATTTTTGCACAACAGAGTCTTTTATGATTGAAAATGAAAAACTGACCTTGGTTTCCCTCATAACCCACTATCCTATGATTCATCATAATGTTGTGAATCTTTGTGCATAGAAATAATAATTTTTGGAGTGTAAATGCACTGCTAATTGTACAAACATGTTATAAATATTGGAATGATAAGTTTTTTAGGGTTGTTGAGGAATCAAGATGTTTTGGTAGAATTCTTGCAGTGGTCAATGCTACATTCATTACTTTGATCCCATGTTTTCTTTTAAGAGGAATTTCACCAATTTGGATAAATTTTATTTGTTTTGAAGAAATTTAGGCTACAAATTTTCATAGTTTCATTGAAAAAAAAACAAAACTGGTAGCATAATTTATTATTATAGTTATGCAAACACTTATATTTTTCACTTAAATATATACATTTTCCATGAAAATATAATAGGTTTTCTTTAAAAAAAAAATCAAATCAATGATTATGCATCCCAATTTTTGGGGGAATATTCACTACATATGGATGAATAGTTAATAACAACTACTCTTGGGAAAACCATGAATTTTTAATTGAAATCATGCAAATTTTTGTAGGAAAAGAAAATGTTTTTAATACTTTATTTGTATTATTTGTTTTACTTCTTTCAATATCTAGGTGGTGTACCATGTTGTATATTAGTGTGTATAATTTTTTCCTACATGTATTTCTAAAGATATTTTCCATTGCCATTTCTTATTCTTGTAAGTTGTTGTTAATTATTGTCAAAGATGCACATGTGACACTAATGGAATGACGTTCTTGCCAAATTTCAAAGTTAGTAACAAGAATTCAATTGGTTATCGCCTAAGATAAATGATATATTTCTTTTTTACATATATGCTTTGATCAACAAATAGTTTCATAAGTTATGACTTATGTGTTTTGAAAGAAGAAACATTTATTTGATCCATAAGTTTGATTACCCGAATTGATTTCAATCTAGCTTCTATTTTTAATAGTGACTAAAGGTCTTATTAGAGCCTTGTTGGATGCAAAAATACAGTCGGTCAAAATTGGCACTAGGGTGTGCATTTTACTCAAAGGAAATTTTGCATTCACATTTACATGATATCCCAAATCTATCTACATGAAAACAACCTCTCATGTTCTTCAATTGCACTTTAAATGACATATGTAAATTTGCAATGTATCTAACTCCATATTACAACCTTTAACATAATTTTTGAGCTATAGGGAAGTTTGGGCATGCATTTTAATGTTGTCACTTAATACATGTATGACCTTGAAAATTACAGAGCCTTTTTGCACAAAAGATTATTTTATGACTAAACATGAAAAATTGACCTTGGTTTCCCTCATAACCCACCATCCTCCGATTCATCAAAATTTCATGAATCTTTGTGCATAGGAAACATCATGTTTGGAGTGTAAATGCACTAATAATTTTACAAACATGTTATAAATATTGGAATGATCAATTTACAACTTAAATCCTAAATTATGGAGCCATATCCAACTTTGGGCATGCATTTTAATATAGCCAACTTTAACAATTTGGCCCTTTGGTTTTACAATGCAATTCTTAGCCTTTATGCACACCGGGTATGTTTATATCTGAAAATGTAAATATAAGTTTATTGACAGGTGTAAAATAAAAAACTACAATTTATGCAAGTTGAACCACAAAATTTGGCTCAAAATTGAGACTAAGGCATGCATTTGAGGCTTAAGAATTTTTGCATTCAAATTTACATGAAATCCCAATTCTAGGTGCATGAAATCAACCTCTCATGTTCTTCAATTGATGCATAGGTAAAATTACCATTTATGTAAATCCATATTAAAAATTATAAAACAAATTTTGGAGCTACAGGAAAGCTTGAGTGTGCATTTTCATTTAGTCACATAGTACAATTTATACCTTGCAAATTACAAGACAAACTTTGCCTTTTTTGCACAACCACCATTTTTAAACTTGAAATTGCAAAATAAACAACATCAATAGGTATACTATGATAAAACACATCACCAACAACTTGCACAACACAAATCTAAGGTATAATACAACATTGGGTTACTTTTTACAAACAATTTGTGCATTTTTATGGTTTTACTAGGAATCTCTTGCCTATTTTTGCACACAAGAGTCAATTATGAATCTTAAAGCAAAATTGACATTGGTTTCTCTCATAACCCACCATTCTTTGATTCATCAAAATTCCATGAATCTTTGTGCATATAAATCATCCTTTTTGGAGTGTAAATGCACTACTAATTGTACAAACAAGTTATACATATTGTAATCATCAATTTACAACTTAAATCCTAAATTATGGAGCCATATCCAACTCTGGGTGTGAAGTTTAATATATCCAACTTTAATAGTTTGGCCCTTTGATTTTTCAATGAAATTCTTAGCCTTTATGCACACCAGGTAGGTTTATGTCTAAAAATGCCAATATACGTTTATAGACATGTGTAAATTCACAAACTGCAAATTATGCAAGTTGAACGAAAAAATATGGCTCAAAATTGAGACTAGGGCGCGCATTTGAGGCTGAGGAAATTTTGCATTCAAATTTACATGAAATCTCAATTCTAGGTGCATGAAATCAACCTCTCATGTTCTTCAATTGAACTTTAGATGCATAAATAAATTTACCATTTATGTAACTCCATCTTAAAACTTACAAAACAAATTTTGGAGCTACAGGGAAACTTGGGATTGCATTTTCTTTTAGTCACATAGTACAGTTTATACCTTGCAAATTACAAGGAAAGCTTTGCCTCTTTTGCACAACCACCCTTTTTAAACTTGAAATTGCAAATTAAACAACATGAACATGTCTACTATGATAAACCACATCCCCCAAAACTTACACAACTCAAATCTAAGGTATAATACAACATTGGGTTACTTTTTACGAACAATTTGTGCACTTCAATGATTTTACTAGGCATATCTTGCCTATTTTTTCACAGAAGAGTCTTTTATGACTCTTAATACAAAACTAGCCTTGATTTCTCTCCTAACCCACCATCCTCTGATTCATCAAAATGCCATGAATATTTGTGCATAGAAATCATCCTTTTTTGAGTGTAAATGCACCACTAATTGTACAAACATGTTATGCATATTGTAATCATCATACAACTTAAATCCTAAACTATGGAGCCATATCCAACTTTGGGCATGCAATTTAATATAGCCAACTTTGACAATTTGGCCCTCTGGTTTTACAATGCAATTCTTATCCTTTATGCACACTAGGTAGGTTTATGTCTGAAAATGACAATTTAAGTTTATAGACATGTGTAAAATCACAAAATACAGCTTATGCAAGTTGAACCACAAAATAAGGATGGTTGTAAGAGTCAAAGTCATAAGGATAGGATATAGTCTTATCTAATAGAGGCAGTCTATAAAGGCAATGGTTTCTAATGTTAAAAGAAGAAGGGATCTCATCAATGTGTATTTCATTTCCACTAGAAATATCAATACGATGATTTGTATCAAATAAAAAAAATTGAAATACAATTTCTTGTAGGTAGATTTAGACATTATTAAAAAGATGAATTAAATATCATTTAAAGATTGTAGATAATCACTAAATGTCACAACAAGCATCACACATCATACACGTATGAGTCAAAAACATTACTTATATTCCATTAATTCCTTATAAATATAGAAGGATCTTTACATGATAGACATCACATAAACCATTACAAACTGGGCAAATTGTATTACAAATTCTACAACTTTCTCCTCTCTGAAGATTCCTCCTGAGGAATCTCTAACAATCCCCTCCTTTTCTATCTCTCTACTTACAATCTTATATATTATGTTCCCCATAGGGACCATCGTGACCCATAGGTCACTTACATAAGTGGATCATAACTAAATTTACATGAATTCATAAGTCCTCAAGCCAATTGTTACAACTTTGAGGTGATTCTTAGTACTTGAGGAACACTCTGCATTTTTGTAGCCAATCATCTCCTGTAATCGATACTCAAAAGGGTTTTTTATCTAGTCACCAGCTTCACATTGTGGGGTGGTACTGAAGCAACTTACAGTGCAAATGGGTTCCAAAATTCATAGTGCACCGAAGGATCTAATGGAATATAGATACAGAATGCGGTATGGATATGGAGGATACAACACTAGGAAGGAAGAGAGTAGGGGAAGTATTGGGGACGAGATTGAGGAAAAATATTATGGTGGGGATGGACAACATTGATGCAAACAAGGTATATGTTTACCAATTGTTATGGTATTTTTACTAAGCAACTACTGTGGTATCATATACCTGGGTCAAACACCTTCAACACCCATTTGGCCTGACCAACCCGAACATGTTCCTTCTGGCGAACTACTTTGTCTCCCATATCCTTGTATTGTTTCATTCCATTGAAATCGTTGGAATCATTGATTCATCCCCTCAAGATGTGCTCCATTTTATTTAGTCCTCACATTGTTGTTGGAGACTCCCCCTTTCTCTATCTTGGGGCCTCCTGGACTATCGATGTTGATGTGGCATGCTTCTTCTTGAATGGTGGAACCATCCACATATGTGTGCAGTAATGTAACCTCTGATCCAACCACTTGAATCCTTCCCAAGTTTTCCCCATGGTGGTGTAGTCTAAACGTTCTACATTTAATTGGCATTTTTCACCTAAATCCGATGATCCAAATATAAGCAAAATTGCAATTTTATGTTGTTTAAATTTCATTTTTGAATGCATAAATGGATTCAAAGTCTTAAAAAACCCTTGAGGCACTCATATTATACAGACTTGACCACTTAACGGGTTAATTATAATTCCATGGACTATTGTCCATTCGTTATACAAAGGGGTAACTCTAGGACATGGAAACACTGGTCAGGACAAGCCATAATATGACTTCACTGGTAACATTAACTAACATCTAACTTGAAATTCACTCATAGCCTATTTGACAGCACGGTTGATCTAGGTCAAGTATTTTCTAGCCTGCCCACATCATGCAAAATTATAATATGCATTGTGTTCATCCATTAATCATTGTACTTTCCAATCATATCTCTTGTCCATTCACATTTAATTGATGTCTTGGGACAAAGAAGGCATAATAAACTCGCGCTGGACATTTTTATCCCCCATAACATGCATAATTGACTTCTCGATCAAGACAATGTGGGCATAATAATCCCATGACAAACATTTTTAGGCCCTTAGCTGGCATAATTAAGGCCCAATTAGGTTCCAAATGCACCCATGAGACAAAACTTTACTGACATGGTAGTGCCACAATGGCAAGCCACGTGGAAATGACGGGTCATGATGGTGATGTCAGTGTTGGAAAATCAACGATATTGAAAACCTTCGAATACGAGTCAGACATCTGACGAATACTGAACTAAATTGTAGGTCCGACAAACGTCGGGGGACCAAGAAAAAGTATAACGAAATTTTGAGAATTAGTGAGTAATGCTCAATGATAAGGTGGATTTTTTTTGTAACGTTAGAAAATCCCGTTGGACTTCAACACCATATGTAGTAGTGATGGAATTATATCAATAAAGAAAATAGTGAAGAAATTCAAAGAAAATGTGGATGAATTGAGAACATCAATGAATGGCCAACTAGTATGCTAACCATACTACATTAAAAAGGATAATTCTATGATTCCATATTTTGGGAATTTGATAGAAATTATGAATAGGTCAATGAAGTCATTTTCAATTATAATGTTGGGGCCATGTAATTGATTATGTTTGGCACCAAGGTTTCTCTAGACACCAATTTGATGGCTAGAGTGACTCAAATTCCATGCAAAGCAGGAGTAATGTTGAATAGTTAGAATTTCCAAAGGTGGAAAGTAATAACATGGCCACTAAAATTCATGGAAATGACGTAAATGTTCCTACAAATGGGGTTATAATGATAGATGTACCCACCCAAAGTAATTTACAAATATTTGAACCAGATAATCCTAAGAACAATTATGGATCACCATAGGCTAGATATTTCTAGTGATTGCACAACAATGGTGATTCATTGGGTGGAATACAAGGTAATTAACATTCCTCATCTCATGGCATGGAAATTGCATATTAGTCGAAAATATAGTCAACCAAAGAAAGTCAAACTTTAGTTTTTGAGGAAGTCTACAACAAAGTATTATCTTATATTGAGCCCAATCTACTCAAGAAAAGATTGCAACTAGTGTACCTTTCACTTCATCTTAGGTACGATATCATGTTTTAAAAAATTACAATAGGAAGCATCTTGGGAAGGAAACTCTGAATAGAGGAAATATAGGAGTATAAATTGGAAACATAAAAATTGTTCAAGAGGAATATGTAGAGGATTGGTATAACTAGGTGGAAACTTGTTAATCTACATTCATTTATCAAAGTTGGTATATACATATCCACCCTTAGTCTTATTCCTTTTCTTCCTTTTTTCCTTGTATATTCTTTACTTAGTCATTTTTCTCTTTGAAATGCAGGTTGCGGATCATGTTATCATCAAACCCATAGGTTTGCAAACACACAAACCCACAAGTATATACCTAGTCACTTTTCATGAATCCAACACTTAGTTGTTTTTATGTGTTGTGGGAGACCAATCCATCCATGTCTCAAAAATTCTCATGTTCCACAACCCACAAATACACAACACTAAGAATGACTCTTTTCACTTTCGCGTCATGTAAATTGCACTTCTTACCTTTTTATACTTAGCCAATTCTCTTGAATTTGGATGTGGGAAAAGCTTCCTCTCCATTTACCTTTTTTCCTCCATGCCCATGTCTTACAACCCAAAATATTTCGTTCTCCAAAATGACTCATCCACTTATGCAACCCGAAAAATTGCATTTTTTATACTAAGTCTATTTTACCATTGAGGATGTGGGAGTACCCCCTTCTTACCTTTTCAACTCTCAATGTCTCGCATCCCACAATCCCACATTCATCATACTGCACTTTCCATTTCCCACTTTTCACCTCCATACTTAATCATTTTTCGTGTTTTCCAACATCACCATTCCTGATGGAATTTACTTTCTCTCCACCATGCAACTGCCACTTGTGTGAATCTAATACCATTATTAAAGTGGTGAATATTTCGTAAAGCTATGTAATAAATTATAAATCTTATCATGCAAACTAGCAACTTTGAAATCGGAGGTATGGTGGTTAATAATCAAGGAAATACATGATAAATTTTATAACTATTTAAATCACCATATTGTAAAAAGGTTATATCGACAAGAACATCACATATTCATAAAGAGAAACCAATGTAAAGATATGTCAAGTAGAAGAAAGGAATTGTATTTTGGGGACACACTTAACACTCTTGGACGAGATGATCATTAGTTCTAGTGGTCGAAATATTATAAGTGGTATCTAGCTCTTTCCCCAACATAAAAATAAACAAACCAAGTTTGGAGTTCATACATAGAATTGGTTGGTTGTGTGCCTAAGGTTACAGACTTTAAAGAACTATTTCTCTAGTGCATAGATAAGTTCAACATTGAAAGAAGAATTATCCAAGTCCAGTGGAGAACGCCAATATCCTTGACTCCCTCAGTGTCAGGAGAATGTTGTGACTCCAAAACCCCACCATGCAGTTTAATAACGAGGAAGTAGATAAGTTTCTTAAGGAACACCAAGGAGGAGAAGAGCTCCTCGAGAACTATCTCTCCAGCTCGAGAGTTGATAGCAATTCTGCTCAGGCTGATGTAAGTTCTTCGAAATGCCCATGCAAAGAGTTCTTGGATCATTGGACTATATTCCACGAACTTTGTGCCGAAATACATTGTTTATATTCTTCACTTTGATTTTCATGAAGACGCCATGATTAACTAGGCCATAATCATTTCAAATGAGATAGCGTTTCAACTAGGTAGTTTAAGAGAAACCAGTAAATTTTATATGAATTCTTATTTGGTCTATGTTATAGCCTATTGTCACATATTCAAAGAAAATCCTAGGGAAAGGAGTGTTTATTTCAAGGCGGAACCAACTTTTATCTCGTATCTGGCTTTATTGAGACATAAATCCCAATACAATTTCTACGTGGTCCAAAATGGTTTTACGTCTGCTCTCAAAAAATTAATTTGTGGTCCTACTACATCAAGATTGTCACTAGAGTCTGCCTCCTTTCTTGTCGAGAAGGGAATTTTTGAGACTTTAGAGGATTTCGGTTTTCTGAGACTATTTGATTTCCAAGATAAACCCTTCTTGCTCCCCTTTTATGTGTCTTATAGACTCTTTGTCATCGAGGTGTGCAAACAATATAAATATTGGGCACACTTCTTCAATGAAAAAAGAAAGAAACAATACATCACATTGCCATGGAGGGATGGGAAAATATTTTTCAAGCATGTTTCCCACTTGGATGAATTTGCAGATCAATTGGATCAACTTGGTTTAAAGGAAGATCAATGCATCGAGGGTTTTGACCCTAAAAATTTATTTTTTTCACACAAATCCATGGTTAGATACTCTTCGTATTTTTGTAAGTCTGAAAAGTTCAAGGAAGGAAGAGGAGATAACCAAAATCTCCTGAGGCCTCTATTGAAGAAGCCCTAAATGATGTTGAAGAGCTGGAAAGTACTAATGAGTGTTACAGATGAAAGGGAAGAGAGGCAACAAGCAAGAACTCTAATTCACCTAGTGTTTCACAGAGAGGCACTCCTGCAAAAACAAAACCTAGAAGTAGTGGTCTAGAACCAAGAAGAACAACTATCGAAAATTCAGATGATGGTGGTGATAAAGACCCTACAAAGAAAAATTTGGAAAATTCTCATGTTGTACACACTTCCATTAAAATAAAGAGATAAATTCAAAAAACAGGACTAGATGTACCTGAAATTGAGGAAATTCCCTGAGCTATGGATGCAGACAAAGTGATATAAGAACCCAGTTCGTTAGAGCAAAGGTTGATGGAAACTAGAGAAATTATTAAGCGTCTGGCTACCCAAGAGATGAAAATACTTGAAGAATAATATGCTACACTACACCACATAGCCAACCATAGAAATTCTAATAAATTATTAATAAAAAAAAAGTTAATATGAAAAATAAGAAAGTTTTTGAAAAATGGAAATCATAAATCGATTTTCAGGGGGTTGCACCCTAAAAAATAGTGCAAATTCATTAGGAAACGAGGGAAGCACTAAAATAATCCATTTTCCATATCGATAAAGAACATTCATTTTTAAAGGAAAGAATAAAGGAATTGGAGAAAGATCTAATTCCAAAACCATTATTTGTTAAACCTTTAACTGCAATTCAGCCAACACTTACCCTTGAACATGTCCCTGAAAGAAGTTTCAAAATGAGGGGTTCATCTAGTTTATTTTTGGTCATAAGAAAATACGTTGGAGATGGTATCTAGAATAGAATAGAACTAATCCTTGAAATCTGGGAGTTAGCACAAAGTTCAACCGGTTTTTTCAACAAGGATTCTGCACTTTAGGGAATATCTCCAAAAATACTTAGAAAATGATGAAGGTTTTTACAAAGAAGTCGTGGGGACGTTTGCAGCAAGAGTTTCAATCTTGAGAAACACCCATAGAAGAGAAAAAAACCTTTCCTCCAGTATTCAAAAGAAACAAATTAACACTTATTGGCTTAAAAGGATTAAATGTTTAAGAGAATTGTTATCTAAGTTGGATTTTTTTTTAAACTAAGAGAACGGCATATTTCTAAAAATTGTTGAGGTTACTAAAGAATCAAATGGCCCTAATTTATTGATTGATACCATGATTATGTCTAAGGATAAACTATTGGAACAACTAGAAGCATTAAAATTTGCATGGGAAAGTGAGTTTAGTGACTCAGTTGAATTCTCTAAAGAAGAAGTATAGAGGTGGCTTGTTTGATACATAAACAAGAATGATGATATTGAGGACACATTGTACCAATTAAGCATTGATTTAAGAGAAATGTAGAATGATTATTTGAAATAAATACCAAGCATGAAATAATGGTTTCTATGATGAGGGAGTATATAGAAGAATGGTTAAAGAAAACATTAGTTAAGATAACTGAGACAAATTAACATGAAACGGTTACATTAGTTATGCCACCTCCATCACAATAAAAACCATCTACAAAGGACACCTCAGCAAACAAATGAATGGTTCAAAAATTTCCAGTGCAGTAATTCATGTAGAAACCTTATTCTTTCCCTCATCATTTTTTATTCTTCAATCAATTGTCATTTTGAATTTTTTGTTCCTAGCAACTTATGAAACTTGAGGCTGGCCCTAGGTTGTTTTCTTTGTCTCCTAGGTCTCTCTTTCATTTTATGGTCCACAGGAACCCCATCCCAGTCCTCTTTAAAGGAAAAACACAGTTTATGTTATTTGTAACCCGAGACTTATTGCTTATTTATTTAAGACATCTATTATTTTTTAGGTTCCCAGAGAACTAGTTTAGGAAATAACATTATTGATTTCTCGGGACTTTAATTTTAAGCACGAGATTTCAAATGTGTGTCTATCAAAATATTTGTTGAATTTAATAGAATGATCATTTATATTTCTCTATTATATGTGGTCCATAGTTTCATTTCCCTTTGCTGAATATTTTGTTCTACTTTGATGAATGTCGTGATGGAAATGTTGTCATGTGATAATGCATACTCTTTTGGTCTACAAATATTGTAAACTAGTGTAAATATTTATTTATGTACGATACCTGGTCTTTCTCAGGTATTATTTGCATGTGAATATTTATTTCAAGAATAATTCATTGTTCTCTCTTAGGCATTTTATGTTCTTGCACATTATTTAAAATAGAGGAGTACCACTGTTGGAATACTGAGAGGGGTGGTGAATTAGTATTAGTACTTTTCTTTCTTTAACCACAATATGAATCTTCAATTATATTCAATCATTATTCATTATAGCATCAATATCATAAATCAATGCATAAACAACACATAAACACAACACACTAAAGTTTTACATGGAAACCCAATGCGGGAAAAAACCACATAATTATTTTCTTATTTGTCAAAGAGTACATTAATTGGAAGGAACAAATTCTTATTTATCTAGCTACAACTAGAAGGAGGCTCCAACCCCCTATTTACAGGCTGCAACCTGAAGGAAGCTCCAACCCCCTATTTACAGGCTGCAACCTGAAGGAAGCTCCAACTGCCTAATTTTTCAACTCCAACTGGAAGGAGGCTACAACCCCCTTTCCTTTCCCCGTCCAACCGCCCTGAAATATAACTATAGAGAACCCTGTCACTACCTTTTTTGTTGTAACTGATAACATGTTTTTTTTGTTCCCGATACCTCAATTTCTTCTAATGAAATCAAAATCTCATCAAGACTACAACCACTTATTCCTCATGCCAAAATCCACAAGAGAATTCTTCAAATCGACAACTTATGAATTACTGAGACATACACATTTATGATATATTCAAAATAACTCTCTGACACACATAGGGAGACATACCTTTAGATTGTGTATGACCTGAGCTTTTAGATCCTTGATCTTCCACAACTTTTACTCATAGGTTCGTGACTGTGTTCACTATATGCCTATGGGTATGCACACTTTCCCTCACTGTAGGTCACGAATGTCTGCACTTTTCCTCCTGAATCTCATGGATATACTCAAGGAATTCCTATATGAAACCCCTTCTCCATGCTCTTGACTCCTCCAAAATTCTTAATTCACTTGACTTCTCTGTCTTCGACTCACTACCTAAAATCTCCAGCCTATATTCTCGGAGGTGAATACAAAGAAGTGATATGCAATGGACTCTTCTTTGTGTTATAAAGACAAATTTCTTAATGACATGCAAATTCCATGCAACATGCAACTCACATGCAACATGTTATCTTCTGTTTACTTCCACTTAACTTCAACCATGAAACTTTATTCAAGGGTTGACACCAATGACAATTGTTATAAAAATAGGATCACAGAGTAATAAAATAAAATGAATGTGGAAATAAAACACAAAAGATACATAATACAATAGAGACTCATATATACGTGGTTCACCTAGTGTGGGCTACGTCCACCAGAGAAATTTCTAGGTCCTTCCTTTATTATTATCCAACAAATGAAGGGATACAACCTACAACACACTCGATGTAACTTCCTCTTCTTTCTCTCACAGTCTCCTCACTCATAATACAATATTCGCAATAATACATAGCCACAATACATTTCCCTCATAAAAGAGGGTTTCCTTGTAGGGAAAAAAAACCCTAACATAAATTCTACCGTCAGATCTGTGACCTTATAATGAACAGTCTAGAATTACTCTGAAATTACAATATACATTTACAAGGCAATTTTTCCTTCAGGGGCTTCACCCTCGAACCCCCACTAGGGAACATTGTCCCCTGAACCCCCGTCGGGGGCCCGCTTTCCCCCTGACCCCCCCATCTGGGGGGATAGTCCCCCCTGGACCCCACAGGGGGGAAAATCCCCCCTACACTCCCCCATGTCGAGGGGTGTACATTCTTCCAGAGTGTAAAGTCTTCATGGGGTATAAACATGGCTGAAAACAAAGACCTCTGAATCAGGAAGGTAATCAGGCTCCACAACCAACAATATCACACTTGGAGACTGATCTAAACAATTCCACCGCTGTTGTATCTACGGGACTATGATATTTCTTGGACATGGAAAATTTCTCATCGCCATATTCATGCTTGAAGACCAACTGAAATTGAGTAGGAACAAAGTTTCTCCCTAGTTACTCCCTTAGCATGTATGCAGGATTCTGGCTAGTGTGTATCTTTTCCAACTTCAAAATTCCATTTTCCAAGACGGATCATATGAAATGGTACTTGAGTTGTATATGATTAATCTTTGAATGGAAGGTTGAGTTATTTGCAAGATGAATAGAACTCTCACTGTCATAATATAACCTGCTATTCTCCTGCTTCTTTCTCAATTCCTCCATAAACCTATGTAACCCAATCATTTCTTTACTAGCCTCTGTAGCAGCAAACTACTCTACTTTTGTTGTTGAAAGTGAAACAACATTTTGCAGTTTCAAAATCCAACTTATTGTTCTTCCACCTATAGTAAAAACATACCATGTGATGCTCCTCCTTCTATCTTTATCACCTGCCATATCTGAATCAACATATCCCTGTAGAACAATGTTTGAACCTCCAAAAAATAATGCATGAGTTCCAATACCTCTCAAATACATGAGAATCCACTTTACTTCCTCCCAATGTTATTTACTTGGATTTTTCATATACCTGCTCACAACTCCCACTACATGTGCAATATCTAGTCTTGTGCAAACCATCACATACATCAAGTTGCCAACTGTTGATGAATAAGGGACCATGGACATGTATTTTATCTCCTCCTGTGTCTTGGGACACATTTCCTTAGTTAATTTGAAATGGCTGGCCAAATCTGTACTAAATGGTTTTGTATTCTGCATTCCAAACCTCTCCAACACCTTCTCTATGTACACACCCTGAGACAATCTCAATTTGCAAATTTTCCTATCTCTTGTTATTCTCATACCAAGGATTTTCTTTGTAGCACCCAAATCCTTCATCGCAAAAGAATTAGTTATTTTATTCTTGAGAACATTTATATCATGCATATTAGACCCTACAACAAGCATGTCATCTACATACAATAGCAAGATAATATAGCTTCCATTTTCTAGCTTTTTAAAATAAACACAGTGATCAGAATATCTACTATAACCTTGTTATGGCATAAACCTGTCAAACTTCAAATACCACTGCCTTTTGTGAAGTATCGATAAGATAACCACCTATTCATAAAGAGAAATCAATGTAAAGATATGCCAAGTAGAAGAAAGGACTTGTATTTTGAGGACACACTTAACACTCTTCGATGAGAAGATTATTAGTTCTAGTGGTCGAAAGATTATAAGTGGTATATGGCTCTTTCCCCACATAAAAATAAACAAACCAAGTTTGGAATTCAGACATATAATTGGTCAGTTGTGTGCCTAAAGTGATAGATTTTAAAGAACTATTTCTCTAATGCATAGATAAGTTCAACATTGAAATAAGAATTATCCAAGTCCAGGGGAGGATGCCAATCTCTTTGACTCCCTCAGTGTTTAGGAGAATGTTATGACTCCAAAACCCCACCATGTAGTTTAAGAATGAGGAAGCAGACAAATTTCTCAAGGAACACCAAGGAGGAGCAGAGCTCATTGAGAACTATCTTGTTAGCTCGAGAGCTGATAGCAATTCTGCTCAGGTTGATGTAAGTTCTTCGAAATACCCATACAAAGAGTTCTTGGATCATTGGACTATATTCCATGACCTTTGTGCCTAAATACATTGTTTATATTCTTCACTTTGATGTTCATGAAGACGTTGATTAACTATGCCATAATCATTTCAAATGAGATAGCGTTTCAACTGGGTGGTTTAAGAAAAACCGGGAAATTTTATATGAATTCTTATTTGGTCTATGTTATAGCCTATTGTCACATATTCAAAGACTTTCCTAGGGAAAGGAGTGTTTATTTCAAGGTGGAACCAACTTCTATCTCGTATCTAGCTTTATGGAGACATAAATCCCAATACAATTTATATGTGGTCCAAAATGGTTTTATGTCTGCTCTCAAAAAATTAATTTGTGGTCCTACTACATCGAGAGTGTCACTAGATGTTGCCTCCTTTCTCGTCAAGAAAGGAATTTTTGAGACTTTAGAGGGTTTTAGTTTTCTGAGACTATTCGATTTCCAAGCTAAACCCTTCTTGCTCCTCTTTTATGTGTTTGATAGTCTCTTTGTCATCAAGGTGTGCAAACAATATAAATATTGGGTACACTTCTTTAATGAAAAAATAAAGAAACAATACATCACATTTCCATGGAGGGATGTGGAAATATTTTTCAATCATGTTTCCCACTTGGATGAATTTGTAGGTCAATTGGATCAACTTGGTTTAAAGGAAGATCAATGAATCAAGGGTTTTGACCCTAAAAATTTATTTTTTGCACATATATCCATGGTTAGATACTCTTCATATTTTTGTAAGTTTGAAAAGTTCGAGGAAGGAAGAGTAGATAACCAAAATCTCATGAGGCCTCTATTGAAGAAGCCCTAAATGATATTGAATAGTTGGCAAGTACTAATGAGTCCTACAGATGAAGGGAAGAGAGGCAACAAGCAAGAACACTAACTCACCCAATATTTCACAGAGAGGTACTCCTACAAAAAAAAAAAACTAGAAGTAGTGGTCTAGAACCAAGAAGAACAACTGTTGAAAATTCAGATGATGGTGGTGATAAAGACCCTACAAAGAAAAATTTGGAAAAATCTCATGTTGTACACACTTCCATTAAAATAAAGAGATAAATTCAAAAAATGGGACTAGATGTACCTGAAATTGAGGAAATTCCCTGAGCTATGGATGTAGACGAAGTGATATAAGAACCGAGTTGGTTAGAGCAAAGGTTGATGGAAACTAGTGAAATTACTAAGGGTCTGGCTACCCAAGAGACAAAAATATTTGAAAAAGAATATGTTACACTACACCACACAGCCAACCATATAAATTCTAAGAAATTGTTAATAAAAAAAGTTAATATGAAAAATAAGAAAGTTTTTGAAAAATGGAAATCATAAATCGATTTTCGAGGGGTTGCACCCTTGAAAATAGTGCAATTTCATTAGGAAACCGGGGAAGCACTAAAAGAATCCATTTTCCATATTGATAAAGAACATTCATTTTTAAAGGAAAGAATAAAGGAATTGGAGAAAGCTCTAATTCCAAAACCATTATTTGTTAAACCTTTAACTACAATTCAGCCAACACTTACCCTTGAAGATGTCCCTGAAAGCAGTTCCAAATTGAGGGGTTCATCTACTTTATTTTCGGTCATAAGAAAATACATTGGAGATGGTATCTAGAAGAGAATAGAACTAATCCTTGAAATCTGGGAGTTAGCACATAGTTCAACTAGTTTTTTCAACAAGGATTATGGACTTTAGGGAATATCTCCAAAAATACTTAGAAACTGATGAATGTTTTTACAAAGAAGTCATGGGGACGTTTGTAGCAAGAGTTTCAAGCTTGAGAAACACCCATAACAGAGAGCAAAACCTTTCCTCCAGTATTCAAATGAAACAAATTAACGCTTTTTGGCTTAAAAGGATTAAATGTTTAAGAGAATTGTTATCTGAGTTGGATTTTGTTAAAACTAAGATCATGACATATTTCTAAAACTTGTTGAGGTTACTAAAGAATCAAATGGCCCTAATTTATTGATTGATACCATGCTTATGTCTAAGGAGAAACTATTGGAACAACTAGAAGTATTAACCTTGCATGGGAAAGTGAGTTTAGTGACTCAGTTGAATTCTCTAAAGAAGAAGTAGAGAGGTGGCTTGTTTGATACATAAACAAGAATGATGATATTGAGGACACATTGTACCAATTAAGCATTGAATTATTAGAAATGGAGAATGATTATTTGAAATAAATACCAAGCACAAAATAATGATTTCTATGATGAGGGAGTATATAGAAGAATGGTTAAAGAAATGATTAGTTAAGATAACTGAGACAAATTAACATGAAATGGTTACATCAGTTATGCCACCTCCATCACAATAAAAACCATCTACAAAGTATGCCTCAGCAAGCAAATGAATGGTTCAAAAATTTCCATCACAGTAATTCAAGTAGAAACCTTATTCTTTCCCTCATCATTTTTTATTCTTCAATCAATTGTCATTTTGCATTTTTGTTCCTAGCAACCTATGAAACTTGAGGCTGACCTTGGGTTTTTTTCTTGTTCTTCTAGGTCTCTCTTTAATTTTATGGTCCACGGGAACCCTATCCTAGTCCTCTTTAAAGGACAAACATAGTTTATTTTATTTGTAACCCCAGACATTACTGGTTATTTATTTAAGACATCTATTATTTTTTAGGTTCTCGGAGAACTAGTTCAGGGCATAACATTATTGATTTCTCGGGACTTTAATTTTAAGCACGAGATTTTGAATGTGTGTCTATCAAAATATTTGTTGAATTTAATAGAATTATCATTTATATTACTCCGTTATATGTGGTCCATAGTTTCCTTTCCCTTTGTTGAATATTTTTTTCTACTTTGATGAATGTCGTGATGGAAATGTTGTCATGTGATAATGCATACTATTTTGGTTACAAATCTTGTAAACTAGTGTAAATATTTACTTTATTTATGATACCCAGTCTTTCTCAGGTATTATTTTCATGTGAATATTTATTTCAAGAATAATTCCTCATTCTCTCATAGGCATTTTATGTTCTTGCACATTATTGAAAATAGAGGAGTACCATTGTTGGAATACTGAGAGCAGGGGGTGAATCAGTATTAGTACTTTTATTTCTTTAACCACAATATAAATCTTTAATTATATTCAATCAACATTCAATGTATCATCAATATCATAAATCAATGCATAAACCACACATAAACACAACACACCAAAGTTTTAAGTGGAAACCCAATGCGGGAAAAAACCACATAATTATTTTCTTATTAGTCAAAGAGTACATTAATTGGAAGCACCAACTTCCTATTTCTCCATATACAACTGGAAGGAGGCTCCAACCCCCTATTTACAAGCTGCAACCTGAAGGAATCTCCAAATCCCTAATTTTTCTACTCCAATTGGAAGGAGGCTACAACCCCCTTTCCTTGCCTCGTCCAATCGCCCTGAAATATAACTTTAGACAACCCTGTCACTACCTTTGTTGTTGTAACTGATAAGATGTTGTTGTTGTTTTTCTTGATACCTCAATTGCTTCTAATGAAATCAAAATCTCATCAAGACTACAACCACTTATTCCTCATGCCAAAATACACAAGATAATTCTTCAAATCGGCAACTTATGAATTACTGAGACATACATATTTATGATATATTCAAAATAACTCTCTGATACACACATGGAGACATACCTTCAGGCTGTAGCTGACCTGAGATTTTAGATCCCTGATCTTCCACAACTTTTACTCATAGGTTCGTGACTGTGTGCACTATATGCCTATGTGTATCCACGCTTTCCCTCACTGTAGGTCGCAGATTTCCACACTTTTCCTCCTGAAACTCGTGGATATACACAAGACTAATTCACTTGACTTCTTTGCCTTCGACTCACTGTCTCAAATCTCCAGCCTGTATTCTCATAGGTGAATACAAATAAGTGATTTGCAATGGACTCGTCTTTGTGTTATAAAGACAAATTTATTAATGACATGCAACTTCCATGCATCATGTTATATTTTGTTTACTTCCACTTAACTTCGACCATGCAACTTTATTCAAGGGTTGACATCAATGACAATTGTTATAAAAACAAGATCACAAAGGAATAAAATAAAACAAATGTGGAAATAAAACACAGAAGATACACAATACAATAGAGACACATATATACGTGGTTCACCTAGTGTGGGCTATGTCCACCAAAGAAATTCTCAGGTCCTTCCTTTATTATTATCCAACAAATGAAGGGATACAACCTACAACACACACGTTGTAACTTCCTCTTCTTTCTCTCACAGTATCCTCACTCAGAATACAATATTCACAAGAATACATAGCCACAATACATTTCCCTCATAAAAGAGGGTTTCCTTCTAGGGAAAAAAACCCTAACATAACTTCTACCATCAGATCTGTGACCTTATAATGAATGGTCTAGATTTACTCCAAAATTACAATATACATTGCCAAAGAAAATTTTCCTTTGGGGGATTCACCCTCGAACCCCCATTAGGGAACATTGTCCCCTGAACCCCCGTCAGGGACCTTCTTGCCTTTGGACCCCACTAGCCATGGGGATATCCCTCCCGGACCCCGTAGTGGAGGAAATCCCCCCTGCACTCCCCTACTTCGATGGGTGTACATTCGTCCATAGTGTAAAGTCTTCATGGGGTATAAATATGGCTGAAAACAAATACCTCTGAATCAGGAAGGTAATCAGGCTCCACAACCAACAATCTCCCACTTGGAGACTGATCTAAAACACTCTACCTCTGTTGTATTTGTTGGACTATGATCCTTCTTAGACCTGGAAAATTTCTCATCTTCATCTTTATGCTTGAATACCAACTGAAACTGAGCAGGAACTTAGTTTCTCCCTGGTTACTCCCTTAGTTAACATTTATGTTGGATTCTGGCTAGTGTGTATTTTTTCCAACTTCAAATTTCCATTTTTCAAAATGGATCATATGAAATGGTACCTGAGTTGTATATGATGAGTATTCTAATGGAAGGCTAAGTTATTTGAAATATGAATTGCACTCTCATTGTCATAGTACAACCTATTATTCTCCTTCTTCTTTCCCAATTCCTCCATAAACCTCTGTAACCAAATAATTTCTTTACTAACCTCGGTAGCAACACCATACTTTGCTTCTGTTGTTGAAAGTGAAACAACTTATTGCACTTTCAAAATCCAACTTAATGTTGTTCCACCTATTGTAAAAACATACCCTGTGGTGCTCCTCATGCTATCTTTATCACCTGCCATATCTGAATCAACATATCCTTGTAGAACAATATCTGAACCTCCAAAAAACAATGCATGAATAGAAGTACCTCTCAAATACCTGAGAATCCACTTTACTGCCTCCCAATGTTCTTTATCTATATTGTTCATATACCTACTCACAACTCCCACTGCATGTGCAATATCTGGTCTTGTGCAAACCATCGCATACATCAAGTTGTCAACTACTGATGAATAAGGGACCATGGACATGTATTCTATCTCCTCCTGTGTCTTGGGACACATTTCCTTAGTTAATTTAAAATGGTTGGCCAAAGGTGTACTAACTGGTTTTTCATTTTGCATTCTAAACCTGTCCAACACCATCTCTATGTACGCACCCTGAGACAATGTCAATTTGAGATTTTTTCTGTCTCTTGATATTCTCATACCAAGGATTTTCTTTGCAACACACAAATCCTTCATCGCCAATGAATTAGTTAATTTCTTCTTGAGCACATTTATATCATGCATATTAGACCCTACAAGAAGCATGTCATCTACATACAATAGCAAGATAATATAGCTTCCAATTTCTATCTTTTTAAAATAAACACAAGCTCTTCTTCAACTTGCATACTAAATTTTCTTTCCCTTTGACCTCATACCCCTGTGGTTGTTGCATATAAATCTCTTCCTCCAAATCCCCATGGAGAAAAAGTTGTTTTTACATCTAATTGTTCAAGATGTAAATATTCTACTTCCACAAGACTTAAAATAGTCCTAATTGAAGTCATTTTAACAATAGGAGAAAATATTTCATCAAAATCTATACCTTTCTTTTTTGCAAACCCCTTTAAAAATAATTTAGCCTTGTACCTCTTTTTGCCTCCATTTTCTTCCTTCAACTTGTAAACTCATTTATTATGTAATTCTCTTTTTCCTGGAGGCAACTGAACTAAATCCCAAGTCTGGTTATTTACCATGGAATCCATTTCCTCTTTGATTCCTTACTCCCACTTCTTTTTAGTGTCTACCTGGATTGCCTCTTCATAACATTCTGGTTCACTAGAATCAGTCGACAATAAATAATACAATGAAGGAGAGTATCGTTCAAGGGGTCTACTTAACCCAATAGATATTCTAACAACACGTGCATGATTTTTAGGTACATGTATCTCCTGTTGTTGTACATTTTGATTTTATGTTACCTTTGGAATTTCGTTTTCAGTGATCTCATCAAGAACTGTGTACTATGGTTTTTCTTTTTCCTATTTCTTTCCCTGCAACTGAAATTCGTACATGACCTTCTCATTGAATATGCCATCTCTACTCCTAATGATTTTATGATTTTCATAATCCCATAAGCGATAACCAAAATCATTAACACCGTATCCAATAAAGGTACACTTCTTGGATTTTTTCCTCAAGATTTATTATATTTTGTTTATCAATATGGACAAATGCTTCACAACCAAAAGTCTTCAAAAAATAATAGTTTACCTTTTTACTTGTCCATGCCTCCTCTGGAATTATACCATCCAAAGGGCTTGAAGGTCCTCTATTTATTAAGTAAAAAACATTATCTACATCATCTGCCTATAAATGTAAGGGAAATCCATCATGCAATATCATACTCCTTGCACTCTCCATGATTGTCCTGTTCATCCTTTCTGGCACCATTTTCGTGTGGTGTTCCTGGAACTGTCTTCTCTCTATGAATCCCATGGTATGAACAATAATCATCAAAATCATTTCTGCAATATTCACCTCCATTGTCTAATCTAAGACACTTCAACCTTTTTCCTGTCTCATTCTCAACCAAAGCTTTCCATTTCTTAAAAGTATCAAAAACATCATATTTTTGTCGAATGCAATAAACCCAAGTTTTTCTAGTTGCATCATCAATCAAAGTAACATAATAATGAGAGCCACCAAGAGATGATACCTGAGATGGTCCCCATACATATGTATGCACAAGCTCTAACCTTTCACTCTTATTTTCTTTTCCGACTCTGATAAATCTGAGTCTCTTATGTTTTCCATAAATACAATGCTCACAAAAATCCAAATCAATTTGTTTAAGTTCTAGCAAAAACATTTTTTTGTGAAGTATCTGCATCCCCTTCTCACTTATATGTCCAAGCCTATGATTCCATAGTGATGTATCCACTCCTCTAGAAGCTAAAGAGATAGAAGAGTCAGTATTACCAGTACATAAATACAATGTACCTACCTTCTCTCCTTTTGCTATCACCAGTGATCCTTTGGTGACCTTCCACACCTTATCTGTAAATATGGATATACAACCTTCACTTTCCAACTGCCCTGTTGAAATTATATTTTTCATTAGATATGGAACATGTATTACCTCTTTCAAAAACCATTGGTTTCCATTCCTTTGCTTTATTTTTACCTTTCCCATTCCAACAATTTTGCATGGTGCATCATCACCCAAATGAACCTATCCAAAATCACCTTGAACATAATATAGAAAATGTTTCTTATGGGGTGTGGCATGAAATGAAGCCCCTAAATCTACTACCCAAGACTCAAAAATATTATCTATAGAAAGAATCAAAACATATTGTAACACATCACTTGTTACATTTGCTTCATGATTTTTCTCTTGCTATCCATCTCTTTGTTTCTTTGGAGCTATGCAATCTTTCTTCTAATTTCCTTTATTCCCACAATTCCAACACTCTATCTTTCCCAGTCTGGATTTGCATCTTCCCTTCCTAGAATTCTCGCGGTTCCCTGAGCCCTTTCATATTTCATTTTGTCTTCCCTTGTTCTCTATGTTTAATGCATTACCTGATGTCTCACTAGTGATTTTTTGTCACATTTCCTCGCAAAGGATAACACCAACAACATCATCAAATATTAAAGTGTTTTAACTAGAGACAGAGTTACTTACAACCATGATCAATCCGTTCCAACTTTCTAGTAATGAGCACAATATTAGAAGAGCCTCGACCTCATCATCAAAGTCCACTTTTACAGAACTTAGTTGATTAGTAATCGTATTAAATTCATTTAAATGATCGGCAACAGACCCACCTTCTGACATCTTCATATTAAATAATATCTTCATTAGAAATACCTTATTGGATGTCGATGGTTTTTCATATAGTTTAGCACAATATTAGAAGATCCTGGACCTCATCATCAAAGTCCACTTTTATAGAACTTAGTTGATTAGTAACCGTATTAAATTCATTTAAATGATCGGCAACAGACCCACCTTCTAACATCTTCATATTAAATAATATCTTCATTAGAAATACCTTATTGGATGTCGATGGTTTTTCATATAGTTTATCCAATGTTTCCATCAGCTCCTTCATTGTCTTTTCTTTCTAAATATTTAAAGCCACCGACGCTGCCAGGCTCAATCGTATCATTCCTAGTGCCTTTCTATCAAGAACCTTCCATTCTTCGTCCTTCATGGTCGTCAACTTCTTTGTTATTCCACCCAATAGTATGAATAGAATCTTCTAATATAAATAATCTTCCATCTGCATCATCCATAACTAGTAGTTTTGGTCGTTAAATTTCTTGACCCTAAATTTTCCATCTTTCTCCATTACTCTCACTCAAACCAGGAACCCACTTTTCCTGTGAGTTACTTTTAGCTTTGATGCCATTTGTTATAAAAACGAGATCGTGGAGCAATAAAATAAAACAAATGAGGAAATAAAACAAAAAATATACACAATACAATAGACACACATATATATGTGGTTCACCTAGTGTGGGCTACATCCACCAGAGAAATTTCTAGGTCCTTGCTTTATTATTATCCAACAAATGAAGGGATACAACCTACAACACACCCACTATAACTTTCTCTTCTTTCTCTCATAGTATCCTTACTCATAATACAATATTCAGAATAATACATAGCCGCAATACATTTCCCTCATAAAAGAGGGTTTCCTTCTAGGGAAAAAAACCTTAACATAACTTCTATCGTCAGATATTGGACCTTATAATGAGTGGTCCATATTTACTCTGAAATTGCAATATACATTTACAAGGCAAGTTTTCCTTCAGGGGCTTCGCCCTCGAACCCCTGTCGGGGGCCTGCTTTCCCCCAGACCCCCCAACCGAGGGGATAGACCCCCCCCTCCCAACCCCGTACCTCGTAGGGGGGGCAAGCCCCCTTGCACTCCCCCACATCGAGGGGTGTACAATATTCCAAGGTGTAAATTCTTCATGGGGTATAAACACAAATGAAAATAAATACCTCTAAATCATTAAGGTAATCAGGCTCCACAACCAACAACAACCAATCTTCCATTATCTAAACTTACAACAAATAGTATTTTTCCATAATTAATAATTTTTTATAATAAATTGATCCATGCAATCTTTTTGGATAATTAATTAATCCCTGTAATAATTAATCTTTCAATCTATGCAATCTTTTTCAATAATTAATTAATCCTTGCAATAATTAATATTTCAATTAATTAATTAATCAATCTTTCAACAATCTCCCCCTTTGGCAGTGATGGCTACACTCATGCTCATGTTGAATCCCCATGTCTTCATGTGTTTTCTCCCCCTGCCTTCATGCCCCTTCTCTTCCATGCCTTTGTTTTTCTCTCCCCCTTTAACATCAATGGAAAATTATGACTTCTCCCTGGGGTTGTTCCCCCTGTTAGTAAGCCTCTGATCTCTATTATGTTTCTATTCATGGTGCTTCCTCGTGTACATATTTGATGAAAATAATTAGAACATAATTCAAGTCTTTCAAAAATAATTCATTGTGGGGATTAAAATACTCCAATTTTTTTCCGAAGATACTCAAACGTCTCCCTTGGAAGAGGTTTGGTGAAGATATATGAAATCTGCACTTTTGTATCAACATACTCTACCTTGGTGTTCTTCTCTGTAACCTGTTCTTGTAGAAAGCGAAACTCTATCAGAATGTGTTTTGTCATGGAATGCATCACCAGATTCTTAGAGATACTTATAGCACTGGTATTATCACAGAATCTCAGAATAGGCTCATCATATTCCACCTTTATATCTTGCAAAGTTTTCTTCATCCAGAGAACATGTGTACAACACGTTGTTGATGCAATATACTATGCTTATGTTGTGGACAATGATTTTAAAGACTGTTTCTTCCTCAACCAAGATACCAAACAATCACCCAAGTAGAAATCTGCTCCACTTGTACTTTTTTTATCATCAATGCTACCTACACAATCTGCATTTGTGTAGGAAGTAAGAGATAGATCATTCCCTTTTGGATACCACAATCCAAACTCTTATGTACCTTTTATATATATGAATATCCTCTTCACTTTCATAACATGTGATTCCTTTAGTGTTTCTTGAAACTGAGCCACCTATCCAAATGCCTGCATCACATCCGGTATGGAAGCTGTCACATAGATTAAAGTGCCAATCATCGATCTGTAGATCCTACGATCTAGCTCTTTGGATATATCATCTTTTCTCAGTTTACAACTAGTCTGCATGGGAATACTTACGAGCTTGCAATCTACCATTCCAAATTTCTTTAACATTTCTTTGATATACTTGGTTTGGGAGATGAAAATACCTATATACAGTTGAGATATGGAGTCCCAAAAAGAAAGACAGCTCACCAAGTAATGACATTTCGAATTCATTTTTCATGTCTTTAGCAAATTTATGACTCATCCTATCATCATTACCGCCAAAAATAATGTCATAAACATAAAATTCAATTATCAACAAATTATTTTGATTTACCTTTATTTAGAGATCATTGTCTGCATTGCCTCTCTTGAACCCTTGATGTTGTAGATACTTGTCTAATATTGAATACCATGCTCTAAGGGATTGTTTGAGTCCATATAGTGCCTTCTTCAATATGCAAACATAATCTTCCCTTTCTGACAGTATAAATCCTTCTAGTTGTTCGATGAAGACTTCTTCTTGTAGTTTTCCATTTAGGAAGGTTGATTTTACATCCATATGATACACTTTGATTCCCTTCGAACATGCATAAGCCAAGATCAATCTGAATGCTTCCATTTTGGCAACTAGGGAAAAATTTTCTTCAAAATCTATTCCTTCAACCTGAGCATATCCCTTGCATACTAACCTTGCTTTATTCCTGGTTACTTGTCCATCCTCGTTCATCTTATTTTTGTATACCCATTTAGTACCAATCATGTTCTTATCTTTAGGCCTTGGAACAAGTTCCCATGTTTCATTCTTCTTTATATGATCCAGTTCTTCTTCCATAGCTTTGATCCAATGTTCATATGTGTTCGCTTATTCAAAACTATTGGGTTCAACTGTGGATAACAATGTTAGATTCCTTTTTTCTGGTGAGTGTAATTTTCTCTAAGTTTCAATTCTTGTATCCATATTCCCAATGATCTGTTCTGGTGAATGATTTTTTTGTATTCGCCTGTTGGGAGTTTTGGGAAATATCTGAAGATTTTTTTGGTCATCTTCCTTTTTCTTTGCTTTTGGTTGTTCTTTCTCTTCTTTCAAATTTTCTTCTTCTTTCAATTACTCTTCTCCTTCCTGCTCTACTAAGTCTTTGATTTCTTCTTTGAGTTTTCGTACACTCTTCTCGTAAATATTTACATTGATACTTTCCACTATTTTATTGAGTCTCGGATTGAAATACTTGTATTCCTTTATTTTTCTTGAGTACCCGAAAAATATTCCTTTGTCAACTCAGGATTCAAATTTTCCAATCCTCCCATCTTCTCTTTTGATGTAGCACTTACTTACAAACACTCTAAAATGATTCACATTTTCTGGTCTTCCTTTCCATAGCTCGTAGGGAGTCTTATCGTTGTTACTTATGAGAATTCCTCTATTCATGATATGAGATGTTGTATGTACTTCCTATGCCCAAAAGATATCACCTAACTTGGAATCTTTCAACATGGTTCTGGCCATCTCATGTACTATCTTGTTCTTTCTTTCAACGAATCCATTTTGTTGTGGTGTCCTGGCTACTGAGGACTATCTCGCTATCCCATGTTCACTACAAATGTCCATGAATTCCTTTTAAGTGAACTCTCCTCCATTTTCTAATCTCAAACACTTGATTTTCAAGTCTATCTCTGTGTCAATCATCTCTTTGTATATCTTGAAGTGCTCAAATGCCTCTGACTTCTTCTTAAGAAATCAAACTGCAGTCATTCTTTTGTAGTCATCAATCAGTAGCATGAAGTATTGTTCACAATTTAATCCCTTTGTCCTTGTTGGTCCACATAGATCAGTATGTACAATATCCAATGGTTTTATTGTTGAGTACTCCTTTGATTTGAACTTGGCCCCAATCTATTTTACCTGTAGACAATGCTTACATAGAGTATTTGTTGGCTTTGAGATTTTAGGCATTTCTCTTGCTGGTTCCTTTCTGATGATTTTGACAAGATTGTGAAAGTTCATGTGACCCATTCTTCTGTGCTAGAGAAAAATTTCACTTTCATTTCCTAAACAACAACTCTCCTTTCCAATTTCATTCAAAACATATATGTTGTTCAGAGTCCTTATAGTTGTTACTACTAACCTTCCTAATCCTTCTTTCCTTATTTCACATTTCTCTTAGTAGAACTGAAGTGTGTGTCCTTTATCACACATTTGACTTACACTCAATAGATTGTGCATCATATCTTCAACCAATAGAACATTTTTTTTCATTTCATCTTTGCTTCCAAGCTTAATTGTGCCTCTACCTATGATTTTAGCTGAATGATTATTTCCAAATGAAACTGATCCATCTTTTTCTTTCTTCGGAGTTAGAAACCTGTTCATGTCACTTGTCATAAGCTTTGAACAACCACTATCAATATACCAATCACTTTTCCTGTGTTGGGCCTGTAGAGAAAGTGAGCATTGATTCTTCTTTATTTTCGATATCTCTTTTGGTTCTGATATCTGACTGCTAATGTTATGCTTTTGTTCCCTGGGTGGACTAGTCAATCTACAATTCTTCACTATGTGACCAAACTTATTGCATTTGTAGCATTCTACTTCATTTCTCAATGAACCAAAATTGTTTTGGTTCTTGTTGTATGATTCATAAGATCTTCTAGGATAACTATTATTTAAGTACCCTGCATTGTTGCTTATGTTCTTGGGATAGTCTTTGTAGTTTACAACTTTATGTCCAAAATTAGCACAATTAAAACAATGACCATAAAAGAATCTTTGATACCTGGGAATATATGTTCTTCTCTGTGATGCACTCCTTCTAAATTTGTCTTCTTGAGTCTTATTTACTTCTAAATTTTTCTTCATTGGGGGCACACATTCTTCCTTGTTGACAAAATCTTTGACAATCTCTGCATAGCTTCTTTGTCCTGCTTATTGTTTTGTTGTCTTGGAGTTTGACCCTTTGTCATTATGTACTTGATTGTATCCTATTTTGAATCTGTCATCTGATGATATTTGATTGCTGATGATTTGATCCAATATTATGGTGCTCTTCTACTGCATATATTTCTTCTGAAGATCTTTCCTTAAAGAGACTACTTCTACTTCAAAGCTTATGATTATCTTCTCTTTTTATTCTAACTAACATCTAAGAATTTAATCATTTATTTTGTCTTCTTCTATTTGATATTTTAGACTCGTGATCTTCTCTAGTTCTTCAGAGTTGAAATTTTGAGATCCCTCTTTCATTTTTAAGTCTTCCTTGAGTGAATTGTTTTTCTTTATTTCCTTTCTGAGTTATTCTAATGCATTGATTAGCTTTGCTCTAAGATCGAATTCACCTTATTCTTCAGAATCATATTCTACTACCATGAAGAGTGTTCTTTCTGATTCACTATTACTATCATTATCCTCCTCGTCTGATGAGGAAATGTTCTCTTTTGAGTAGAAAAATTTCTTGAATAATTTCTTACTGTTTCTTCTTTTGTTTCCCTTTTGATATTTATTTTCCCTTTTAGAAACTTCCTCTCCATAGAGAGATTTTCCTCGTAACACATTGTCTTTATTCTTGTGGGGAAATGTAGAAGCAAAATGACCAATAACACCACAATTAAAACATTTCAATGGAAGCATACCTTTATACTTTTCGATTCCTTTCTATAATTTTCTCATGAAGTTAGACATCTCTTCATATTCTTTTGAATCATCACTACAACTGCAACTTGGTTTTGAATTTTTATTGAGCTTCTTCCTTGTCTTCTTGGATGCCTTGAAAGTTGCTTCCTTTGTGACTGGGTTCTCTTTTTTGGTTCTCCTCTCATAGGCTGTAAATATTCCATGTAGCTCGTCCATGTTGAATGTACCAAGATCTTGTCTTTCTTCTAGGGTTGATATTTTAGAATCAAATATCATAGGAAGAGACCTTAATACCTTTTGAAGAACCGTTGATTCATCAACTTCTACTCCCAATCCTTTAATAGTGTTGACTACTTCGTCAACTCATAGAAGGTAGGTTTCAATTTCGTCATCTTCCTTCATCTTCAACTGTTCAAATTTAGCTCTGAAAATTTGAAGCTTAGCTCCCTTTACCTTAGCATCTCCTTCATAAATATTTTGGATCTTATCCCAAAGATCCTTTGCACTATCACAATGCATAACTTGAAAAATAATGAATCAACTAGATTGCTTAGAATAGTGCCTTTAGCCTTTGAGTTGTTTTTTGTTGAGTTTATTTCCATCTCCGTCAGTTGGGGGAGTGGTTGGTGTTGTATATTCATATACTACTTCTTTTCAAACATCAAATCCTTATGCCTGTAAACAAAAATTCATCCTTTTATTCCATAAGGTATAGTTCTTCCCATGAAACCTAGGTGCTCCAATCTTAGCATATTCCATGATCTCCTTCTAGTGATTAGACTGCTTCCTAAAGGATCTGCTCTGATACCAATTGTTGGAATACTGAGAGGGGGGGGGGTGAATCAGTATTAATACTTTTCTTTTCTTAACCACAATATAAATCTTCAATTATATTCAATCATCATTCAATGTAGCATAAATATCATAAATCAATGCATAAACAACACATAAACATAGTACACCAAAGTTTTATGTGGAAACCCAATGTGGGAAAAAACCACGAAATGCTTTTCTTATTAGTCAAAGAGTACATTCATTGGAAACACCACTCCAACCCCTTGTTTACAGCCTATAACCTGAAGGAATATCCAACTCCCTAATATTCTAACTCCAACCAAAAGGAGGCTACAACCCCCTTTCCTTGCCCCATACAACCACCCTGAAATATAATTGTAGACAACCCTATCACTACCTTTGTTGTTGTAAATGATAACATCTTTCTGTTGTTGTTCTTGATACCTTTATTACTTCTACTGAAATCAAAATCTCATCAAGATTGCAAGCATTTATTCCTCATGCAAAAATCCATAAGAGAATTCATCAAATCGATAACTTATGAATTATTTAGACATTGCTTCTAATATATTCAAAATAACTCCCTAACACACACAGGAAGACATACCTTCAGATTTACATTGAATTGAACTTTTAGAGCCCTGATATTCCACAAATTTTCCTCACAGGTCCGTGATTGGGTGCATTGTATGCGCACAGGTATATGCACTTTCCCTCACTACAGGTCACAGATGTTTGTGATTTTCCTCCTGAAACTCGTCGATATACTCAAGGAATTCATGTATGAAACCCCTTCTCCATGATATCAACTCCTGCAAACTTCTTACTTCACTTGAATTCTCTATCTTCAACTCACTGCCTCAGATATTTGGCCTATATTATCAGAGGTGAATACACATAAGTGATTTGCAATGGACTCTTCTCTGTGTTATAAAGAGAAATTTCTTAATGACATGAAATTGACATGCAACATGAAACTCACATGCAACCTGTTATCTTTTGTTTACTACCACTTAACTTCAACCATGCAACTTTCTTCAAGGGTTGACGTCAATGACAACCAATCTTCCATTATCTAAGCTTGCGAAAAATAATAATTTTCCATAATTAATCTTTTTCGATAATTAATTAGTCTGTGCAATCTTTTTCAATAATTAATTAATCCCTGCAATAATTAATCTTTCAACATACCACCTCTTTAAAAATGCAGGGGGGTTTATCGTTGTGAGTTTGATTTAAAGACCGTAGGTTAGTCTTTTCGATCAATTTTTTTGGTGACCATACTGGGTAGCTAAACAAAAGGCTGGTTTTGTAAATAAAAAATTAATTAATAACTCTACCTGAACCTAACCAATCCCACATACAAAATTTGTTAAGAGATAAAATAAGTGTCTTGCACCAATTGTATGATCTAACAATCACAACAACAAGGAGTCATACAGAACTTGAGAGAACTTGGGAAGTTCTTTCCCAAGAAAAAGAAAGAGCAATAGCCTTGAGACAAAGAAGACAGTTGTAAGTCTTAGAAAAGTTGAAATCATACAAGGTTCCATTAACAAGAAGTAAAAGTAAGAGGCTTGTGATTCACAAAGTTTCCCAAAGTTCAAGATATGAAACAAGTGATATAGTAATCATTGATGATTGAGAAGAACAAAGAAATGTATTTCCTAATGACAAAAGAGAAAGAAATGAAAAATAAAGAAACCCAATAAGAAGAGCTAGGACTATCCCACTCAATTTACATGGAGAACAACATACATTACCAACCATGCCTCAAGGAGTTTTACCTGTCTTTTCAGGTGATGGGATTATGGATCCAAGAATACATACGGATTAGTTTCTAAGTGTTTGTGATATCCATTTGATTGAACATGATGGTGTAATGGTCTGTGTCTTTCCACAAACTTTGATAGGTCCATCCTATGAATGGTATATTTTCCTCCCAGCTCAATCAACTAGTTCATTTGATGATTTAGAAAATATATTCATGACTATGTATGAAAAACTTATTGCATACCATACTCTGCTCACTCAGTTTACCCAAATCCATCTCAAAAAGGGAGAGATAATCATGGATTTTAATTTATGATTCTTTAAGACGTTGAACCAAATCCCAGAAGGGAAACTCCCAAATGATCCTATCATATTTGGATGTTATAAGAATTCCATGCCTTCAAATGTGAATTATGAAATAAGAGCTTCAAAAATAAATGAATTGAATGAGGCATTCTAAAAAGCAGCAGAGATGGAATAATACATGCTAGAGACTAATATTGATCCCAATATTATCCTTGGAAAAGTGCAAAGACAAATGACCAATCTATCAATATCACCTCAAGGACCATCCACTTCTAGAAGTTCTTAAAATTGATCAATTGAGGGAGGATTTCTCCAAGGCGTTCCCCCTAATGTGAGAAATGGTTCTGGAGCTACCCAAGAAAAAAGACAAAATATAGAGATTGCTCAAATGAGAAAAACAATTAGACAGATGAAAAATGAGATAACTAGACTCAATAGAAGTGAAAATCTCATTCCACTGAACCCAAATATGAGAGCCCCATTTACTGATCAAAGAGGAAGAAATGATAGAATTGAAGATGATATACCAAGATCACCCAGAGTTCTCAATCCAAATGTTGTTGTGCTAGAAGAAATTGTAGAAGAAGAAAACTTTGAAAATTTTGATCAAGAAATTAATCAAGATGAAGTTTTGGAATCAATTCAAATGGAATAAGGTTCATCATATTTTTATATTTTTTATGAACAATATGATCGAGTGTTCACAAGACAATGTTGTGTTGGAAGATTGGTTGTTGTCATTGATGTCAACCCTAGTCATTGGTTTTGGACCGCAACATTGATGAAGGTATTTGGACATGAAGGACAACGCACATGAAGACACAACACCCATGGATGGATAGTATACATCATGTTGTTTTTGGTGGTAGGTGGCACATCACGTGGATCCTCATGGTTGAGGAGAAATGAATTTTTGAAGATGACAAAGTGAATTGAAGAAGGAAGTATAGGTCAGCCCTGAAGATAATTAAATAAAAAATTGCAAAATAAGAAAGTGTCAGGTCAACCCTAATGTTAAAAGGAAGTGACTTAAAGGGTATAAATACACATCATTATACATTCATTTTAATTACACACACAAGTCAAATTTTAGAGTAAATCTGAAGTAAAGAAGGTCGAATTTCAAGGGAGGATGAAGCCTTTTGGTGATGTGTTCTAAGGTATGTTATTTACAGGTCTTCTTACCATTTTCTCTATAAATTTATTTCTATAATGATTTAGATGGTGAAATTGGTATGGTGTTAAGAAGACCTGTCTAGGTACATGTGGTAAAAATTTCATCTCTTTATTTGCTATAATTTTGGATATACACTATGTGGAAGATAGGGTTTTTGACTAGTCCTAAAGCTAGTCATAAACGAGTGTTCTGGGTAAAACAATCATAACTTCTTCATAGATAATCCAAATGAAGTGATACCAATTTCATTGGAAATAGTACGGGCTTTAGTTTCTTGTGTGTTAATTTCATAATCTGATGTTAAATATTGAGCATGAGGAATTATGTACAAGTTCGCTCTCTTGAATAAACTAGAATTGAATAAGGTCTACCATTCTCTCTATAACTTATTTTTGGGGAGGATTCAAGGAGTGAAAATTGGAGGAGTTTCAGAGAATACATTGAGTAATATTATCTACAGGATCAAAGTATTCCAAGAATTGAAGAATTGCATAAGTTGAAGAAGTCTCGGGAAGCATTATCAGGTTCTATGTGATGGTTGGTTGATGGTGATGATTTAATGTAAAGTTTTATTATCTCTCATATATTCTTGGGTGGAAGGAAGGGGAAAGGATGAAGAGGTCAACCCTCTCTTGATATTGGAGGATTGTATCTTCCTTTTGGAGGTTTATCCCTCCCTTTATATTTGGAAGATGGAGCTACCTATGGAAGTCATTACTTCCCTTGAACAATAACTATTGATTATTTCTCATATATTGTGCATGGTGTATTGTGGTGTATTAGTGTAACTCTTATACTATTGTTCGTTTCTCACTAGATATAATTGAATGGTTTACATATAAGTTGAAAAAGTTTTTAAATTGTACTTAATATTGATTCACCCCCCTCTCAATATCAACAATTGGAATCAAACTGGGTTTCCTTCAGTACAGTTTAACCACTGGAAGGAAGATCCTAAGAAGAAATGGAAGACAACATTCCAAATGGGATTCCACCATTTGATGGAAGCAATTTTGAATACTAGAGTAATAGAATGGAAACTTACTTGAAAGCTCTTGGGGAAGTTGTTTGGTTCTTAGTTGCTTCAGGATACAATGCTTTGAGGAAACCAAAGACTGCAGCTTAGAAGGAAGAAAAAAGGAACAACAAATTGGCAATAGATACCATCCTGGATGGATTGACAGATTCAGTGAAATCCAAGGTGGGATCATGTGCATCAGAAAAAGAGCTTTGGGATAAGATACAATACCTTTATGCAAGGGAAGAAGCAGCAGAAGAAGAACAAGAAGAAGTTGAAGCAAATTACAACATCTCAGATTTCAAAAAAGCAAATAGAGGTCAATTATTTTTCTTTAATTGTGAAGGAGTAGGACATGTTGAATTTGAATGTCCTCATCTAAGGATTGAAATAGATAACACTGAAGAAGAATATTTCAATGAAGAAGAAGAAAATCATGAAGAAGAAATGATTCAACAAGAAGATGAGAATCTTAAAAAATTGAAGCATGTTGAGATTGAAAATAGCAACCTCAAAGACATGCATAGAAAACTAAGAAGTGAATTGGGTAGTTGTGAAAAGACAGTTGTAAGCTTGAGGAAACAATTAGAAGACTTTGAGAAACTAAGAGAAGAAACCATTTCCTTGAAAACTCTTCTCGAAGAAGCAAGAAGAATAGGAGAAGTAAAGAATGTCCAAATGATGAAGAAAGAAAAAGATTGTGAGAAACTTGAACAAGAAGTTGTCTCATTGAGGAAGAGCTTAAGAAAATTTCAAGTTCCAAAAGACTTAAAACATCTTGGATGCATGGGTGAAACTTCATACAAAGAAGATGCAAATACCAACAAGAAGGTTGAACAAAGATATACATAGATAGTTGATGAGAAGTGGACCAAGATACCAGAAAAAAGGAATGATTACAAAAGAGATGAATATCCAAGAAGACCTCCTAGCTTCAGGAATCAAAGAAGCTTCAATCAGTATGAAGAAAACTACAAAAGAGTATATCATGAACCCAGATGGACTACATCACAAAGAAGGTCACTTACTCCTAGGTATCAAAATTTATTTCTTGGTCATTGTTATACTTGCAAAAATTTTGGACATAAGGAAATTAATTGCAGAATCAATGAAAGGAACAACTATGAAAGAAACATGAATGGTGTAAATAGAAGATATGGAAATAGTCATGGATTTGTCAACATAAGTTATAATTCATTTTCCCCATTGATGGACAAAAATATTGTATGCTACAAATGTAATTATCTTGATCACAAAGAACAAGATTGCATATATATGAATGAAGATGTCCCTATGCCAACCACAATATGGAGAAGGAAAGAGATTCCAAACAATGAATATTGTCGAATAGTATTGACCACTGAAGAGTGTTAAGAAGAAGATGAATGGTACATAGACAGTGGATGTTCTTCTCACATGATTGAGGATCAAGACAAATTCATTAGCTTGAAGAGAAAGGATGGAAATGTTACATTTGGAGATGATTCATCTGCCAAAATAATTGGAAAAGGTGTAGTAGAGATTGGAAGCAAAAATGTAAAAACAAAGAATGTCCTATTGGTTGAAGACTTGAAGAATAATCTACTCAGTGTTAGTAAAATGTGTGATCAAAGATATACTCTCACATTTGACTCACAAAGATGCAAAATCAAAGAAGAAGGTTAAACAAGATTGGTTGCAACTGCAACAAGAATACCAAGTAACATATACGTCCTAAATCCATGAAAAATATCCAAGGAAGAAAGAGACCATAAAAAAGAAGTGTTGATATATGTTTAGGGGGAGCAACCCCAAAGATGAGAGTTACGTTTTTCCATTAAACTCAGGGGGAGAAACCCTACCCTTTTCCATTGATGTCAAAGGGTGAGAGAAAGTGGGATCATGATGAAATGGGGAGAATGAGTGTTGCCATCAATGACAAAGGGGGAAATTGTTGGAATATTGGTTGTTGTCATTGATGTCAACCCTAGTCATTGGTTTTGGACCGCAAGATTGATGAAGTTATTTGGACATGAAGGACAGTGCACATGCAGACACAACACCCATGGATGGATAGTATACATCATTTTGTTTCTGGTGGTAGGTGGCACGTCACTTGGATCCTCATGGTTGAGGAGAAATGAATTTTTGAAGATGACAAAGTGAACTGAAGAAGGAAGTACAGGTTGGCCCTAAAGATAATTAAAGAAAAGAATTACAAAATAAGAAAGTGTCAGGTCAACCCTAATGTTAAAAGGAAGTGACATAAAGGGTATAAATACATATCATTATACATTCATTTTAATTACACACACAAGTCTAATTTCAGAGGAAATCTGAAGTAAACAAGGTCGGATTTCAAGGGAGGATGAAGTCTTTTGGTGATGTGTTCTAAGGTATGTTATTTACAGGTCATCTTACCATTTTTTCTATAAAATTTTTTATAGAACGATTCAGATGGTGAAATTGGTATAGTATTGAGAAGACATTTCTAGGTACCTATGGTAAAAATTTCAGCTTTTTGTTCGCTATAATTTTGGAGATACACTCTGTGGAAAATAGGGTTTTTGACTAGTTCTGAAGCTAGTCATAAATAGGTGTTCACAGTAAAAAAAGTCATAACTTATTCATAGAGAATCCAAATGAAGTGAAACCAATTTCATTGGAAAGAGTACGAGTTGTAGTTTATTTTTTGTGAATTTCAAAATCTGATGTTAAATATTGAGCACAAAGCATTATGTACAAGTTCACTCTCCTGAATAAACCAGAATTGAATAAGGTCTACCATTCTCTCTATAACTTATTTTTGGGGAGGATTCAAGGAGTGAAACTTGGAGGAGTTTCAGAGAATAAATTGAGTAATATTATCTATAGGATTAGAGTATTCCAAGAATTGAAGAATTGCAGAAGTTGACGAAGTCTCAGGAAGCATTATCAGGTTCTATGTGATGGTTGGTTGATGGTGATGATTTAATGTAAAGTTTTATTATCTCTCATATATTCTTGGGTGGAAGGAAGGGGAAAGGATGGAGGGTTCAACCCTCTCTTGATATTGGAGGATTGTATCTTCCTTTTGGAGGTTTATCTCTCCCTTTATATTTGGAAGCCGGAGCTACCTTTGGAAGTCATTACTTCTCTTGAACAATAACTATTGATTATTTCTCATATATTGTGCATGGTGTATTGTGGTGTATTGGTGTAACTCTTATACTATTGTTCATTTATCATTGGATATAATTGAATGGTTTAAGTATAAGTTGAAAAAGATTTTAAATTGTACTTGATATTGATTCACCCCCCTCTGAGTATCAACATGTTGTTCAGACCAAAACACAATTAAGTAAATTCAAGACAGGGGAATAGACTAAAAAATAAAAAGTAAAATCTAACACTCTAGAGCCAACAAAACAACAACCAATTGTTAATCAAATGAAGACTCCATTATAGATGAATTATAATCTAGTTGATGAGTTATCTAAGCTTAGAATTACTTTACCATTCATGGAGGTAGTCAAAATACCTCAACAAAGGAAGAATATTTTGAAGATATTGGATGAGACAAATTCAATAATAGAGACAGTTGTGATGAACATAAGACAACAAAAAAATAACACATTAGTAAGTCCAAGAGGGAAATTTCCACCATTTTATATATCTTTAGAAGATCATGATTTTACACTAGATAATTGTTTGGAGGATAGTGGAGCCACTAATAATATCATGACACTATCAGCGATGGAATCACTTGGAATGGAATGTATGAAATACTATGAAATCATTGAAATCATATATGTCATTGACTCAAAAAAATTTCCAGCTTATGGGGAAATTAAAGATGTATGTGCATGGATAAGTGCAACACCTCATATTACAACAGTCTTTACTATCGTAATAGTTGATTTTCCTCCAACATATGGTGTTGTCTTGGGAAGAGACTGGTGTTCATTAATCGGAGGGTACATAATGAGTGATGGAAGTTGCATTATGCTTCCAAATAAAGTTGGAACAATGATCAGAGTTCCTCAAGAGCACAGAAAGCTAGTATCATTTAAGAAGAAAGAAACTGAAATGATGCAAAAATATATAGATGTTGGAATTAGAAATTATGTTGTTTTCAACACAAAACAAATAAATCCACTTAAGAAAGATGAATAAATTTATTTCCAAGGGTTTTGGTAAATGTCATTTGATGGTGCTTGTTCTAATTCTGGAACTGGAGATGGTATTTTTTTCAAAAGTCCTCAATTTGGTTTCTACCCACATGCTATCATATTATAATTCTCTTGTACCAAAAATGAAGTAGAATATAAAGCATTTATCCAAGGTTGATTCTTTCCCTTCAAATTAAAGTAGAAAATCAGGTGGTGACCAGTGGTTCAAAGTTGGTTATCAACCATATTTAGAAAAAATACAGAATCAAGAAAGTAATATTTAAACATTATGCAAGGAGAGTATGGGAAATTGTAGACTTATTTAATTCTTTTAATATTTATTTTGTTCCTCAAGAAAAGAACCAAAAATATGATTCATTAGTAGTGGCTACATCTCTCTTGAATTTAGATGATTCTCATAATCAGAATATTGTTCATGTTAAAAGAATTTTATGGCCTTCAATACTTGATAATCAAGAGTATTGACAAGTTTTTGAAAATGAAGAGAACATTGAAAACTTCCTCGTAGACCATGACTCAACATTATTAGATGATTCAAAAGAAAGAAAAGATTCTCAGAAGGAAATTTGTGATCAGAGTGTTGTATTCTCTCCTAAGAATTGTGTCATTTTGGAATCTCTTTTTACAAGAGATGATCAAAAAAATATCTTGGATCCAAAAGAAGAAACATCTATTAGGAAATTTCAAGAGACACAAAAATCAATATTGGTACACATGATTCTCCAAATTACATAAATCTTGGTACTAGTTGCACCACTGAAGAAATAAAGCAATACACCTTGTTATTCAAAGAATTTCAAGACATTTTTGCTAGGAGTTATGATGATTTAAAGGAATATGAAAAATATCTCTTCTGGCATTTTATACCACTCAAATAGGGATCAAAACCTTTTAATCAAAAGTTGAGAATGATAAATCCCAAATTGAATCCCTTAGTGAAGATGGAGTTGGAAAAACTAAAAAAATATGGCATAATTTTTTCAATGAGACACTCAAAATGGATTTCAAATATTGTGGTAGTGAGGAAAAAGAATGGATAAATCCTTATTTGTGTTTATTTCAATGATCTCAATCAAGTAAGTATTAAAGACAACTACCCACTCCCTAATATGGATATTTTATTGTAGCGGGTCACTGGTTCTGCATTGATGTCTATGTTGGATGGATTCTCTGGATATAATCGAGTCCTTCTTGTCGAGGAAAATAGATCAAAGACCACTTTCATTACACCATGGGGGATGTATGATTATGTTCGTATGCCATTTGGACTAAAGAATGTTGGTGCAAATTTTCAAAGGGAAGTGGACCATGCTTTCAAGGATTTAATTGAAAAATTTATGGCAGACTACCAAGATTATTTGATAGTTCATTAAAAGCTAAGGTAAAGACATCTTAAACATATCAAAAAAGTCTTTGAGAGATGAAAATGTATAGAATATATTTGAATCCAAAGAAGTGTATGTTTTCCATATCAAAAGGAAATCTCTTGAGTCATATTGTGAGCAAATAAGGAATATACATTTATTCAAAAAGAGTTAAAGAAATACATGACTTAAATACACCTACATAAAGAAAAGGGGTACAATCTTTCTTTCGAAAGATAAACTTTGTTCGAAGGTTTGTCCTGGATTATGATACAATTTTCAAGCCAATAAATAAATTGTTGAAGAAGGATAAAAAAATTGAATGGACATTAGACATTCAAAAGGATTTCATAGGAATTAAACATGCCATTACTTTTGCCCCTATTCTTTTTAGTCCTATTTTTGATAAATATTTTTTATTATACTCATTTTCCTCAGAAGAAACCATTGCCTCAATTCTTACCCAGAAAAATGAGAAAGCATAAGAACTTCCAATTGGTTTTATGAGTAAGACCTTGCATGAATATGAATTAAATTATTCCATGATTGAAAAGAAAGATATTTCCCTAATTAAGGCAATAGATAATTTTAGGACCTATATCTTGTCATCTCACATCATTCCTTATGTGCCACATTCACTAGTAAAGATGTTGCTTAATTAGTAAATCAGAGAGGGTAGATGGGAAAATTGGTTAGAAAATATTTAAGAGTATGACTTAGAAATTAAACCTTTGAAGGTTGTCAAGGGGCAGGTATTATGTAAATTCATGATTGGAATTGAGGCTATAAATATCTCCCCTCCCAATAGAGTCAACGTTGTCATACATGGAGTAATTTTATCAACATCAAAATGGTATAAGGACATAATATTATATCTGAAATCTATCCAATTTCCTCCTGAAATGTCCTCTAAAGAAAGGAGAAATTTGAATATGAAAGCTAATCAATATTTACTTGTTTCAGGAGTTCTTTTCCGAAGAAATTTTTATGGAATTATATTAAGGTGTTTAGATTGCCCAAAGTCCAAAGAAATACTCCAAGAATTTCATAGGGGTTTGTCGTGGGCATTTTTTGTCAACCGTAACTGCTCAAGGAATCATTCGGGCTGGTTATTATCGATCGACTATATTCAAATATTTTTATGAAACAATTGAAAATGCATGAAATACCAAAAATTTTCAGGAAAGATGTTGTCATGTAGTGGGAAAACCCAAGTTTCAACATTAAATCACCAATAAGACCCTAAATACATCGTCCCTTTCGGCATCACCGGAAAGTAGCTGAAGTCTCACCCGAGGTACCTATGGGGACTATAGGAACCAGGTTTTTGCAATCATGGGGGAATATGAGGCATTCATCCTAACTATTTACTTAACATTCATTCATATGTCATGTGCGTGAAATCATAACAACATAATAATGTATAACATATTCATCTTATATACTCATTCAACACGTGTGCAGTACCATCAAACATATCTTCATATTAAGCATTGAGCATTTATTACATGTGTGCAACAAACAAAATAAACCAGCACATCATGATAGCAAACACATAATAACAAAGATATTTAACGTGGTTCATCCCAAACTGGGCTATGTCCACAATGGATGGATTATTATATTATTCATTCATAGTATTCATTACAACAATAATCTTTAGTTAAAACCCAAACTTTCCCATGTCATTCTATGTTTTAGTGCACACATACCTCTTGACTGATATTTGATTTTGCTCATACTAAAAAACTGAACTCATTAACAACGAACAACTACTCAATTCTTGAACCCTGAAAAACCTCTACCCCAAAAACCCATTACATATTTATAGTATTACATCAGGGCTTATCTTGTTACAAAGTGGACAAAATGTCCCCAAACTCCTAACTAACTTCCGCCTTTCGCACATGTTGACTCCTGAAAATGTGCTAACTACCTTCCTTTCTCTCATGCATGTCGCTCCTTTGCTGACTTGTCACGTGATCCACTCCTACACGATTCCCAAAACTTGTCTTGAAATGACCTGCTCCAATAGGCCTCCAACACTCACCTATGGCTCGTCCTGAGCCACTTCAGGATTTCTTCTAGGTCTCCATGAACTTCTAAAATGGTTCCCTTGCACTTTTAATATTTTCTCTTTATTTTGTTTCTTGTTGCACAATTTATTTGGCCTTCTCTACAATAATATGGGTCTTCAACTTTTCTACACTTTCTTGTACTTCCTTCTTGACCATACCCTGAGTAGTTGTTAGTTATGTTGTCACCTTGTATGATTATTCCTACAAAGTTTCGATATTTTGTGCGCAATCTTGCTACTTTACTCTTATCTAATTCATCTCTTAGTATAATTTTCTATTTTTTTCCATTTTCGTCACCAATTCTGTTGGTGGTAAGGTGCTCATCACTTCCTTAAACTTTTGCTCATTGTCATGCACAACCTGTAGCTTCTGCCCAATTTCCTGCAGTTTCACGTCTTATGTTAGTTGAGTCCATACTCTTGTGCTTTCTTCATATATTTTTTCACACTCTGCTTCCAAAATTCTCATGTTATCTACATTTTTTTTCGTTGCCTTCTCTCGTTGCTCCCTTTCCTCTGGTGGAGTGCTCGGTATCCAGTGTGCTTCCAAATCAGTAATATTTGTGTGGAATCCCTAAATGGATTCATTGTTCTTTGTCACCTATTATTCTAATGGGGATTCTTCCTCCTTAGGAACTACTGGAATAATATTATAAACCCCCTGTACTCCCTATTTCAGTCTCTCTTTCCTATGTGTGGCCTCATCCTGCTCCAACCTAAGTTTATCATATTCTACTTGTAGCACATCCTTATTTGTGACTACCTTTGCAACTCCATCGTTGTTGACAGTGCGCGCAATTGAATTTATTGCATGACGCTCATCTACAACCCATGTAACACTTCTACAGGTAATTGAGATAACACCAAGACGATATGACTAAGCATCTTTGCATGCTCCTATAACTTTGTCGTAAGGAACTCTAGAGATACATCTACTATGTTCATCACTCAGTGCTCTCCCGATGCTACAGATAGGTGGGATGTCATCGGTTGTGCCTCTATTGTTTGCAACTCTGTCGTCTACGTTGTATTCTACATCTGCACTTTTTCTCCTATGTTAACTGGTTCTACTCTCATTGTCTCCAAAATATGTCATAGTGCAGAAATATTCACTTGCACGTCTGAGTTCCTTTCTTCTTGCTTATGCATCACTCACTCAAAATCCACCTCAATAACCTCCCTGACTTGATCCAAAATTTTATCTAATTCATCTTGTGATAGGGCCTGGGTGGCCACTTTCTTGATTGCTTTCCTCTTCTTTCGTTGTAGTGCTGATTTCCCTATATCCTTTTCCTTTTGCTTCTCTCCAGGGTGAGATATTGTCTTATGTGTTCCTCCTACGTCGTTTCCTTCCCCTTCATGTTCTTATTCTTCTTCTTTGTCACCTTATTTCTCTAGCTTATTCTCTGGCAATTGTGGTTCCAACTAGTCTACCTCTGGTACTGGGGTTTTCCATTTTTCCTCCTAGTCTTCTATGATCTATCCAATCTCAACCTATGTTAACTTGTATTTGCACGGAAGCCACTACTAATATGGGTACTTCTTGGCATGAATGTACATATGATGTCTCCTGACTTTGAAGCATGCAATCCCCTTGTATGCATCTAATACATGTGGTATTATGTGCGGTGCATTCTGATACTCATATGAATTACTTCCCTGTATACATAGAATGTAATATTTGAATCTAGATATCTCTCCTTTTGTGCAATATGCCACAAGTTTACGTATATTGATGATAAACACAGTTTCCTCGCAGCTCCCAAAAATTGAGTTTTATCTAGCTCCCTCCAAGCCACTAATGCTATCAGTATCAACAACCATGCATAATGAAACTCCATACCTTTTTCTTGAGCTTCCCTGCAGTCTATCAAGAACTAGTTCAATAGGAACGTTTCCCAAATCATTTTAACACTTGCGACAGCGCTTCTCATTTGTCTCTATCACACTTGTCGGCACCTAATCCTTGCAAAATTTCCTCAACAACTTGCAAGCCAACAACTATGTCGTAAATAGGATTGTATCATCATTGATGCTTGCAACATACATATTGTGTGCACCTCTGAATGTGTTGTACTTTTCCTTCATTCTTCCTGCCAATGCTTTCTCCTTTGATTTCTCTGTGATTAATGGTGATGGGTCTTCCCCTTTTGATGGTAACCCAGTGATCAGTGTGATCAAATCTGTGCCCATGGACACTGGTCTATCTAACCATATAAATCCTCTATGTACACAACTAAGTAACAAATTGACACAAAAATTTATCTCTGCGCTCCTGCCAAAATGAAAAATATCTAAAAGGTTTAGAATACATGTTTCCTCTAGCCCTGTTGCCCATTCATGTGGCTCTACTATGATTTTTTGTGAATATGTGGTGAGTCTTACGTTTTTGTACTTATCCAAAGCTAACTCTGGAAACTTATTCATATCTTTCAAGTCATGGTCTCCATACCTTAGAATTCCTACTGCACCAAGCATATCTTCCTCAACGATCACCCCTAGTGGAATCTATGGCTCGATGAGTTCGTACTTTGACTCTTTCTATAAATTCACCTGCTTTTCCTATAGCTTTCTGGGTGGCACATAATCCCTTGGATAGTGAATGGGTGTTGACCCTGACGATGATGCTCCTGGTGTTTCCTTGGTAACCGATATCGATGACTTCCTGGTGCATTATTTCTTCAGTTGTGATGAAGCTTCTCCTATCTTATAGTCTGCAATGTCATTTTAGTCTATAAAAATAGAGGAACCATTTGCACAATGGGTTATGGATGTGATTGGTCCAATAAATCCAAAGTTGAGTAAAGGACATGTTTATATCATCACTAAAAATAACTATTTTACCAAGTGGAAAGAATTTGTTTCTTTGAGGAATTTTGATTCAGAGAAATTGATCCTTTTCCTGAAATAAAATATTTTATCTATGTTTGGTGTACCAGAAGAATTCATAACAGATAATGGTTCAATATTCATCGGGTCAAATTTTACATTTTTTTGTGAAGAATATGGAATCATCATGAGATAATCATCCAACTATTACCCACAAGTAAATGGTTTGGTTGAGTCGACAAACAAACACTAATTTAATTTCTCGAAATGGAAATTAAAGCCAACCATAAAAACTAGCATAATAAATTGATAGACACACTCTGGGAAAGTTGTCTCACTCCAAAGGATAGCACTGGACTTTCCCCATATACCTTAGTATATGGAAGAGAAGCAAGATTACCATTACATTTATAAATCAATGCATTAGTCCTAGCTAGAAACAATGAAGATATAGAAGAGAAATCACTAATGCAGAAAATATATCGTGAAATTATACAACTTGAAGAACAAAGAGAACATGTGATAATGACAATAAACAAAAGACAACAGGTGGTCAAAAGATATTTTTACAAGAGCACTACCTCAAAGGAATTCCAAAGATATCAATTGGTTCTATTGTAGAACAAAGCAAAATAAAAACCATATTTTCACACAAAGTTTGAAGCTCTCTCGATTGATCCATACCAGATTGAGAAGGTCATCAGTTACAATTCTTATTTATTAAAGGATATGAAATAAATTATTCAACCATTATCCATGACTGGGAAGTATATTAAGAATTTCTTATATTAATCCCCCAAGACAAAATATGTACATAGTATTTCATGTACTCCTTTGTATATTCTTCGTATGTTTATCTCTCTTTCTCTTTTTCCTTTCTCTTTTCTTTTTCAACTCCATTTTCCCAATGGACTAGGATTATGGATTATTAGTAAGCCACAGGGGGTAATTTTCCCACAGTTGGAGCCAAATTTTAATCTACATTCATTGATCAACATTGGTATATACATATCCACCCTTAGTCTTATTCCTTTTCTTCCTTTGTTCCTTATATATTCTTTACTTAGTCATTTTTCTCTTTGAAACGTGGGTTGTAGATTAGGTTATAATAAAACCCCCAAGTCCACAAACCCACAAGTCTATAATTAGTCACTTTTCATGAATCCAACGCTTATTTGTTTTCATGTGTTATGGGAGTCTCGTTGCAGGATACCAATCCATCCTTGTGCTGCAAATGCTTGTGTCATGAAAACAACAAACACGCAACACTCAAATGACCATTTCCACTTCCGCATCATGTAAATTGCACTACTTACCTTTTTAAACTTATCCAACTCTCTCGAATGCATATGTGGGAAAATATTCCTCTCCATTTACCTTTTTCCCTCATGCTCGTGTCTCACAACCTGCAATCCTCCATTATCCAAAATGAATCATCCACTTTCGCAGCTCGCAAAATCATATTTTGTATACTTAGTCTATTTTACCATTGTGGATGCTGTAAAAATGTTGTATTAGTAGGAGTGCCACTTATTCTTAAGGAGAAATTAGTGTATATACATGTCAAGTATAAGAAATGAATTGTATTGTGAGGACACACTTAACACTCTTAGATGAGAATATCGTTAGTTCCATTGGTCGTAGGCTTATAAGTGGCATCTAGTTCTTTCCCTCGTAGAAAAAGAAACAAACCGAGTTTGGAATTAAAGCATAGCATTGGTTGGATGTGTGCTTGAGGTAAAAGACTTTAAATAATTGGTTCTCTAGTGCGCAGATAAGTTTTACATATAAAGAAGAATTATCCAAGTCCAGGGGAGGCCACCAATGTCCTTGACCCCTCAGTGTTTAGGAGAATGTTGTGACTCTCAAACCCCACTATCTAGTTGATAGTGATTCTGTTTAGGAACACCAAGGAGGAGCAGATCTCCTTGAGAACTATCGCATCATCCTGAGAGTTGATAGTGATTCCACTAAGGTTGATGTAAGTTCTTTGAAATACCCATACAAAGAGTTCACTTGGATTTTTTCCCAAATCATTAGACTATATTCCACAAGATTTGTGTCGAAATACATTGTTTATATTCTTCACTTTGTTGTTCATGAAGATGCCATGATTGACTGGGCCAAAATCATTTCAAATGAGATAGCATTTCTAATGGGTGGTTTAAGAAAAACCAAGAAATTATATATGAATTCTTATTTGGTCTATGTTATAGCCTATTGCCACATATTCAAAGACTTTCCTAGTGAAATGAGTGTTTTTTTCAAGGTGGAACCAACTTTCGTCTGGCATCCAGCTTTATGGAGATATAAATCCCAATAAAATTTCTACATGGTCCAAAATAATTTTTTGTTTTCTATAAAAAAAAATTAATTTTTGGTCCTAGTACATTGATACTATCACTAGAGGTTGCCTCCTTTCTCGTCGAGAAAGGAATTTTTACGACTTTGGAGGATTTCAGTTTTCTAAGACTATTCAGATTCTAGGGGGAACCCTTCTTGCTTCCCTTTTATGTGTATAATAGACTCTTTGCCATCGATGTGTGCAGAGAGTATAAATATTGTATGCACTTCTTCAATGGAAAAAGAAATAAATAATTCATTTCATTTCCATGGAGGGTTGGGGAAATAGATGTCAAGCATATTTCCCACTTGGATGAATTTGCAAGTCAATTGGATCAATTTGGTTTAAAGGAATCTCAATGCACTAAGGGTTTTGTCCTTAAAAATTTATTTTATACACACATGTCCCTGATTGGATACTCTTTGTATATTCGTAAATCTGAATAGTTTGAGGAAGGAGGAGGAGATAACCAAAATATCCCAAGGCCTCTATTGAATAATCCCTAAATGATGTTGAAGAGATGACAAGCATTAATTAGTGCTACAGACAAAAAGGCATAGAGGCAACATGCAAGAGCCCTAATTTACCCAATATTTCATAGAGATGTACTCCTGCAAAAACAAAACCTAGAAGTAGTGGTCTAGAACCAAGAAGAACATCCATCAAAAATTCATATGACGCTGATGATAAAGAACCTGCAAAGAAAAATTTGGAAAATATCATGTTGTACACACTTCCATTAAAAGAAAGAGAGAAACTCAAAAAACGGGACTGAATGTGCTTGAAATTGAGGAAAGTCCCTGAGATATGGATGTAGACAAAGTGAGAGAAGAACCCAGCTGGTCAGAGCAAAGGTTGATGGAAACTAAAGAAATTACTAAGGGTTTGGCTACCCAAGAGCCATAAATCTTTGAAGAAGAATCTGTTACACTTCACCATGCAACGTACCATAAAAATTTTAAGAAATTGTTAATAGAAAATTTTAATATGAAAAATAAGAAAGTTTCTAAAAAATAGACATCAGAAATCGATTTTCAGGGGGTTGCACTCTTGAAAATTGTGCAATTTCACGAGGAAACTAGGGAAGCACTAAAAGAATATATTTTTGTTATTGAGAAAGAAAATTAATTTTTAAAGGAAATAATAAAGGAATTGGAGAAATCTCTAATTCCAAAACCAATATTTGTTGAACCTTTAACTGCAAGTCATCCAACACCTACCCTCGAAGATGTTCCTAAAAGCAGTTCCAAATTGAGGGGTTCATTTATTGTTGGTTGTAAGAAAATACAATGGAGATGGTATCCAAAAGAGAATATACCTAATCCTTGAAATATGGGAGTTATCACAGAGTTCAACTAGTTTCTCAAAAAGGAATATGTACTTAGGGAATATCTCCAAAAAGACTTAGAAAATTATGAAGGTTTTTACAAAGAAGCCGTGGGGGTTTATGAAGAAAAAGTTTCAATCTTGAGCAACACCCATAGAAGAGAAAAAATTCTTCCCTCCAGTATTTGAATGAAACAAATTAACACTTGTTATCTTAAAAGGATTAAATGTTTAAGAGAATTATTGTCTGAGTTGGATTCTGTTAAAACTAAGAGGGTTGACATATTTCTAAAACTTGTTGATATTACTAAATAATTAGATGGCCCTAATTTATTGATGGATACCATGTGTTGTAGTCTAGGGGAAATTACGAGAAGGTTTCCAACAAATCCTTACATAGATACTTATACACTTACAACATTATATATAAGAGCACACACACATATAGAAGAACATACACAAATGGGGGAGAACTATCAATAGATTTTATTATATATGAGACCAGAACAACCTATGTCTTTCCATTACATGATAGTGTATGTGTGTGTGTGACATACAATTACCATTCAGTTACATTACTTAACTTTTCGGTCTGTTGAATCTAACTATATGTTCGACCGACTTCCTAACTGACTACTGCAATCAACTTGGCTAGTCGATTGACGAGTCTAGTCGACAGTGGCAACTAGACCCTGCAACATCTCCCCACTCCTCAATTCTTGCCCGTCCTGAGCAAGACGAGAGTGTGAAAAAATACAAAAACTTTATATTATGTCCTCTTTGAGGTTATTACAAAATGAGAGAGAGAAGAGAAGGAGAAGAAAAATTGTTGTGAGGACCTATTGAAGTTGAGTTTCTTTGTGTATGCCTTGTAGGTTGGATGTATTGTTTGATCCTTTGTTGAAATATGTGGTTCATTGGACTCTTTAAGGATGCTCAAAGCATTGATCTTGAACAAGACTCCTTATATTGTATTCTAAAACTTGGCTTGTCAGACTATTTCTTTATTCTCTGATGGTCTAAATTTCGACTATTTTATTTTTAAATATTATTGTGTAAGAATTGGAATTATTTGGGTTTACCACAGATGTATTCATTAGGTCCTTTAGTACAAGTAACCTGAACTATACTATGACTTCCAAAACATACCACAGACTTGTACTCAACCTTGGAATGGTTTGGGACCAAGCTAGTTGAAAGAACGCCCAACATCTTCCACTCGGCCTCCATCTTTCATTGGTGTAGCGTACCAAAGACCAGTGGCTTGGATCCTCTGCCCCAAGTTGTTTCTCCCAGTTTTCCAAATGATATGGCTTCATGTTAGGAATAACTCTCTAATTCCCCTTTGTGTTTGAGATTGAACAAGGATAATTTTAAGGATGGAAATTTATATTAAAATGTTGAAACCTGGGCTAATTTTACTAGTCCTTAATATTGATGCAGACCCCCTCCTTCTCCCCTCGAGGATGTTGACCTCCTAGTTAAGGATTGATCAATAAATTGAGTCAGGTCGACTCTTTGGGTCTCTGCTATACCCCAAAACCATTTAAATAGGCCCTTTTTCCCGTGGCGTAGGTCGTATGAGACCCGCGGGCCCTCTCTTGAGCATTGTTCAAACCTCAACGCCAAACGGGCGCTAGCTCTTCTCTGGATAAGCCCTTTCCTTTACGTGACCACTCGCCTAATAAAAAGGTGTGTCATGACTTCACATGTCGGGCATTTGCAAGTGAGTCACCTTGATTCTCCTGACCTTCGAAATCCCGAACTCCAAGTTAGAGCCTATCTTGTGCTAGCTCCTCCCTCAACCTTCACCAATGTGACCCCTCATTGTCACCTAGGTACAACCTTCCAAGATCTTCGGGATTTCATACTTCATGTCTCCCGAAATATTGCTTTCTTATCCTTTCGATACCCAAAGTTCTGAACTCCGAGCTCTGCTTGTGTCAGATTGACGGCCCATGATCCTCGTGATCCAATGGTCCTGCTTCCCCCTTCGCGTATCAGGACTTCGCGTTTCATGAAGTTGGAGGATCATTCACATCCCTTCTCCCGATCCCCTATTTCCCAACATCCACTCACGTCAGATCGACGATCCATGACTCCCCACGATCCAATGGTCCAAATTTCCTTCACGAACTCAGGATTTCACGTTTCGCAACTTTGGAAGTTGGCTTCCTTCTTCCTCCCAACTCCAGATTGTTGATTTCCTGAAACCTTCCTATGTCAGTTCAACAGTCCTCAACTCTCCATGATATGACATTCTAGATGGCCTCGCGATTTCTGATTTTGTGATTTTTCACAACTCCTGCCTCTGGTTCTTCCACTTTGTGATTTTGTGATTTCTCAGTAACTCTGCTTCTTTGTGCTTCTTCTGCACAGTTCCTCCCCTAAGGTATTCAATAACCTTGAGGCTCCTCTTGAGTTTGTGATCACTCTGGTGTTCCCTCCTTGCACGTTCTTTTCTGACTTTGCAGAGTTCAGATGTCCACTCCTTGTGCTGGCTACAAAACCTCAATTTTTCTGTTGTACAATCCTTGCACAGCCTAAAGAATCCAAATCGATATTATAAAACTCAATGAAGATAATATAAATCTATCTCCTATTGCAAATGAAACTTACCATACATCTACAACATTCATTCATGAAAATACATAAACACGCGATGTGTAGGAAAAATTGCTTTTCTATTATCTTTGTGTGCCTATACATATGTTTACAAAAACTAGACTGCAATGAAGTCTGCGTTCTCTCAAGATCTCTCTCAGAACTATTCTACCTCCTAAGTCTCCTAAAACTCTCTACCCCTAAGATCTCTATCTCTCTTCAGTCTCCTAATTACAAAACGAGGGCCCTACAAGCTTATCCTCTTCACCACCTTAGTGCCATCTCTGTCTCAGTTACGGAACCATACCTCTATGGCTACATTCCATAAATGAATGCCCAGACCTGAATACCATCTAGACCTGCTATAGGAAACCAATTAAGGTAACCCTAACCACTACCTGTACAAAGGCATGGCCTAGCATTTATCACCTTACAACATGAAAATCTGTATTGGATCATATTTCAGAATTTAAAAATGGGAGGGTCAGTGCCTCTCCCTTTCTCCATTACACATCTGCATATTGGCATGTTGGCGCATCTGTTGAGGTGGAGCGATTATCCTGCATCATACTCCACTGCTATGAAAAATTCATGAGCTCCTGCTCATGAGCTTCCTAGCTCTATTGAAATCCACCTGGATCCCAAACTCTCTTTTAGAGTTGTCCTCTTGATTCTCTCCAGCTATGCCATTGTTGTTGTTGTTGCCACTGCTTCTTCTTCTCCTTCTTCTCTATTGCTATGGTTGGTTCTCCCCTTTTCAGCTTCCCTTTTTTTACTGCTTCTTGCACTGACCTCAACATCAGCCTCTATATCTCCTCTATCACCTCGTCCAGCTATTCCAATGGTTGGCTCTTTTTATCTAGTCTTACTGGCTGCAACTCCTCCTTATCAGTGGGTAGATCATCTTTATCCCCCATATCATTTTATTCTTCTGTGGAATTACCTTGCCACCCTGCTGCAAACTTCAGTTATGCAGTCTCATCATTGAGTTGTTGCTCGGCTTCCTCCTCTGACATGTTGGCTTTTGTCAGCTCCTCTTGTGTTGGTTCAAGTCCAAATCCCTCCAACCATTCCTCTAGTTGGGATGCCCCTCCATCTGCCTCCGACTTGAATTTTCAGATGAGAAAGCTTTGCACCATTACCCTTCTCTCTAGGGCTTCCAATTCTGCATACAGATCAGAAAAATCCATGTTGTCTGCTTCCTCCTCTTCTGCAAGCTTCAGTGCTACAATCATATCCTATTCAGCTTCATGGCTGAAAATTTTGAGAAATTCTGTCGAATTCTCTTCTCGTTTTGTTGGGGTAGACATCAGTGTCTACTTCATTTCCTCCTCTTTGACAGTTTTTCCTGGTTGTCCTTCTTCACATGCTCTAGCCTCAACTGGGCTATCTGGTAGGAATATTCGAATTCCTCCAATGATCATAATGCTCCTCTGGTCCTCCTCCTGGATGGTGAGATTTTTTAAATTCTCATCATATTCATTCACATGGTCCACAAACCCACATGAATCTTCACCCATCATCACTCCTTGCTGATATGAACTCTCAACAGAGTCTGTGATACTCTCAGACAGTCTCATCTCTTTCCCCCTACCCACCTAGCAATTTGGGACTTCTCTCCTACCCACCTGGAAGTCTATGAGATCAACCGATCCCATCTCATGGCCCACCTAGAAATTTTAACTTTCATCACTTCTCCTCTGGCAGTATACGAGACCTTCCACTGATCTCTTTCCATTTCCCACCTGGAAACTTGAAAGTCCATTTCTACTCACCTGGCATTTTTTGAAATCCTCTGCTAATCTCATATCATTACCCACCTGGAAATATGAATTTCCACTGATGTCCTCCTAACAGTCTATGAGATCCTCCAATTATCTCATTTCATTTCCCACATGGCAATGTGAAAATCCATCTCTGCTCTCCTGGCAGTTTATGAGATCTTTATCTGATCTCACATACTCCTCAACACTGAGGTGTCTCCCAACTTCTAGTTCAAAGATGTGAATCACTTCTTCTTGATCTCTGAGGCTTTCGACATACCTCAACCACCTCTTTAATAGTTTTTGTTTTCCTCTGGCCAAGAATCTCTTGATCATCCACTTCACCTTCTTCTTCATGGGCCACTCATACACCCAATGCACCTTTGCATCTTGTTGCATTTTAAATGCAAGTTGTTCCATCCTTACTCTTATCTTAATGAGCTCCAGTTCCATCTCTGGTTTGTTTATCTTCATGTGGCCATCTCATCGGCCGCACTCATGGACTTCAGTAATCATTTCCACCTTCTACCTGCCCTCCTAGAAAGTCTATGGATCACTCTATATCTACGAGCATCTCCATCTTCTCTCATAGCTCACGCGGTTGTTTAAATTTCTACTCCTATTGTGCACGTGCAACAACCTTCTCCTTTGTTTGTTGTCTACAGGAAAACCTTCACTTCTTATACCATCTAATGTTATCAGGTCATATCTTTCACCGTCTCTCTCTTGTCTGTTGTCTGCAAACAAAATAACAGCCTCCTCCTCTTTCTCTTTTGCCTGAAATCTACAAACAAAAAATATCATCTCTGATACCACTTGATGGTATCAGACTATATCCTTCAGGATTTCACGCTTTATGTCTCTCGAAAGCTTTCTTACTCGTCCTTCTGATACCCAAATTTTCAAACTCTGAGCTCCACTTGCATCAGGTTGACGACCCACAATCCCCATGATCCAACAGTCCTACTTCCCCCTTCGTGTCTTGGGACTTCGCCTTTCGTGAAGTTGGAGGATAGTTCACCTCCCTTCTCCCGATTCTCGATTTCCCAACATCCACTCACATCAGATCAATAGTCCATGACTCCCTACGATCCAATGGTCCAGATTTCCTCTGCGAACTTGGGATTTCATGTTTCGCGACTTTGGAAGTTGGCTTCCTTCTTCCTCGACTCCCGATTTATGAGTTCCCGAAACCTTCCCACATTAGATCAACGGTCCTCAACTCTTCGTGATCTGACATTCCATATGGCCTCGCAATTTCCAATTTCATGAGTTTTCACAACTCCTGCCTTTGGTTCTTCCACTTTGTGACTCAACAAAACGTTGATCTCTCACCACATATCCCTCCTCGATGGACGGTTCCAATGGACCTCGAAACTTCACGACTTTGCAATTATGCCTCTCATGTGCACTTTCAAAGGGTTAAGGTGTGTGCACCTTACCTGGATCCAACAAATGTTGGTCCTTCGTGCCTAGATCCAACAAATGAGATATGTTCTCCCCTTGTGTGTGCTCCTCTTGTATGGACCCTGATTTTATGGCCCAGATTTCTCCCTACAGTGGATCTGGCAGTTGTTGTCGTTCCTCCTCCTGAGCTTCATTGTTCTCCCAATCTTGGAAGAATTTTCTGAGTGTCAAAGGCTTCACCCTTTGATCTTTCTCCTGCGAGTTGGTCACTCTGGATCTCACTTACTCTTCAGAACGCTTTCCCTTTTGAGCTTTCAAACTTGAAACGAGTTCTCTTTACGCTCCCCCCTTGAACTATCTCTTTTGATATTTAGGACTTAGAATAATTCCATCACCCATGTACTCCTTGCGCTATTCCTTCTGAGCTTGATCTCCTCCAAGATTTCAACCTCCCATGCACTCCTTGCATTTCTGGGATTTAGTCAAACTCAGATCCAAAGGATTTCTTGAAAAGAAACTCTTCTCGCCCTCCTGGCATTCTCCTTGCTTGATGCACACCTTGCAGAGCTTTACAGAATTCTTAGTAACTCTGCTTCTATGTGCATCTCCTACACAGTTCCTCCCCTAAGGTATTTAGTCACCTTGAGGCTCCTCTTGAGTTTGTGATCTCTCTGGTGCACCCTCCTCACATTTTATTTTCTGACTCCATAGAGTTCATATGCGTACTCCTTGCACTAGCTACATAACCTCAATTGTTCTATTGTGCACTCCTTGCACAGCCTAAAGAATCTAGATCGATATTATAAAACTCAATGAAGATAACATAAATCTATCTCCTATTGCAAATGAAACTTATCATACATCTACAACATTCATTCGTGAAAATACATAAACACACGATGTGTAGGAAAAAATGATTTTCTATTATCTCTGTGTGTCTATACAGATGTTTACAAAAACTGGACTGCAACATAGTCCCTGTTATCTCAAGCTCTCTCTCAGGACTATTCTAATTCCTAAGTCTCCTAAGACTCTCTACCCCTGATATCTCCCTCTCTCTTCAGTCTCCTCATTACAAAACAAGGGCCCTACGAGCTTATCCTCTTCACTGCCTTAGTCCCATCATTGTCTCAATTACGACACCATACCTCTACGGCTACATTCCATAAATGAATGTCCAGACCCGACTACCATCTGGAACTGCTATAGGCAACCAATTAAGGTAACCCTAACCATTACCTATACAAAGGCATGTCCTGGCATTTATCACCTTACAACATGAAAATCCATATTGGATCATATTTGAAAATTTAAAAATGGGAGGGTCGATGCCTCTCAATTTCTCCATTGTGCATCTGTGTATTGGCATGTTGGCACATCTGCTGAGGTGGAGCGATGCTCCTGCATCAAATATGCAAAATGTAAAGTGTTTGGCGATAGTTTTGTAAAAATATTCAAATTTATTAAGACATTATATAGTTTGTATAAAATTTATTAAGACATTATATGGTTTCTATAAAATTTTAGTGTTTTTTAAGGTGCCTCTCCCTTTCTCCATTGCACTTCTACGTATTGGTGTGTTGGCGCATCTACTGAGGTGGAGTGATGCTCCTACATCATACTCCACTACCGTGAAAAATTCATGAGCTCTTGCTCATGAGCTTCCCAGCTCTGTTGAAATCCACTTGGATCCCAAACTCCCTTTTGGAGTTGTCCTCTTGCTTTTCTCCAGCTATGTCATTGTTGTTGTTGTTGTTGATGCTTCTTCTTCTCCTTCTTCCTTGCTGCTATGAAAGGTTCTCCTCTTTTCAGCTTCCCTTTGCTGACTACTTATTGCGCTAACCTCAACATCATCCTTTGTGTCTCCTCTATCACCTCGTCCAGCTGCTCCAGTGGCTAGCTCTTTTTATGCAGTCTTCTCGGATGCAACTCCTCCTTATCAGTGGGTAGATCATATTGATCCCCCATATCATTTTCTTCTTATGTGCCATTAGCTTTCCACCTTGCTTCAAACTTCAGTTCTGTGGTCTCATCACTAAGTTGTTGCTCGGCTTCCTCCTCTGACATGTTGGCTTCTGTCATCTCCTCTTTCATTGGTTCAAGTCCAACTCACTCCAATTGTTCCTCTGGCTAGTATGCCCCTCCATCTGCCTCCAAATTGACTTGTTAGATGAGAAATATTTGCACCATTAACCTTCTCTCTAGGGCTTCCAATTCTGCATACATCTCAACAAAATCTATGGTTTCTGCTTCCTCCTCTTCTGCAAGCTTCAGTGCTACAATCATCTCCTGTCCAGCTTCCTAGCTAAAAATTTTGAGCAATTCTGCCAAATTCTCTTCTCCTTCTATTGGGGTAGACATCAGTGTCTACTCCAATTCTTCCTCTTTGATAGTTTCTGCTAGTTTTCCTTCTTCACATGCTCTGGCCTCAACTGGGATATCTGGTAGGAATATCCGAATTCCTCCAATGATCTGAATGCTCCTCTAGTTATCCTCTTGGATGGTAAGAGTTTTTAACTTCTCATCATATTCATTCACATGGTCTACAAACCCACATGAATCTTCACCCATCAGTACTCCTTATTGATATGAACTCTCAACAAAGTCTGTGAGACTCTCAAACAGTCTCATCTCTTTCCCCCTACCCACTTGGCAATTTGGGACTTCTCTCCTACCCACCTGGCATTCTATGAGATCAACTGATACCATCTCATTGCCCATCTGGAAATTTGAACTTTCAACACTACTCATCTGGAAATATATGAGACCTTCCACTGATCTCTTTCCATTTCCCACCTAGCAACTTGAAAGTCCATTTCTTCCCACCTGGCAGTTTATGAAATCCTCTGCTAATCTCATATCATTGCCCACCTAGAAATATGAATTTCCACTATTGTCCTCCTAACAGTCTATGATATCCTCCAATAATCTCATTTCATTTCCCACCTGGCAATGTGAAAATCCATCTCTTCTCTCTAGATAGTTTATAATATCTTTATCTAATCTCACCTTCTCCTCATCGCTGAGGTGTCTCCCAACTTATGGTTCACAGATGTGAATCACTTCTTCTTCATATCTAAGACTTTTGATATACCTCAACCACCTCTTTAACAGTTGTTGTTTTCCTCTAGCCAAGAATATCTTGACCATCCACTTCACCTTCTTCTTCATTAGCCACTCATACACCCAATGCACCTTTGCATCCTGCTGCATTTTAAATGCAAGTTGTTCCATCCTTACTCTTGTCTTAATGAGCTACAGATCCATCTCTGGTTTGTTTATCTTCTTATGGCCTTCTCTTCGACCACACTCATGTTGGATTACTGAGAGGGGGGGTGAATCAGTAATAGAGCAATTGAATCCCTTTTAACCATATAATCCAAGTGCTATATCAATGAAGCATTATTATCCAATAATTGCATAGTAAATAAGCAATGACCAAATGAACAATCATACACATACACAGTACACCAGTGTTTCACGTGGAAACCCAAATCGGGAGAAAACCACAGAATGTTTTTTCTTATATGTCTTGATAAATTACATTCATTGGAAGCACCAACTTCCTTTGTTTTCCAGCTGCAACTGGAAGGAGGCTCCAACCCCCTAGTTTCTCAGGCTACAACCTGAGGGAAGCTCCAACTCCCCAAATCTCTGGCTACAACCAGAAGGAGGCTACAACCCCCAATGTTCTTCGGCTATAACCGGAAGGTGGCTACAATCACCAGTCCTTGCCCCATCCTGCCACCCTGAAGTAGAAGTAGAATGATGGAACCACTGTCACACTATCACTGTGAGATATACCATTGTAAACCTGTACCAATAAATATGAACCATGCATCAACCTGTACCTCAACCTATAATCAACCTGTACCATAAACAAGTGCATCAAC